>JBANCZ010000594.1:0-32659 GCA_037040025.1 Sphaerogastrella javana
GTGTTGCATCTCTATACCTGGCTCTAATTTCTAGGCGTCGTCTGTATAACGAAGAAAGTGTTATAGAAATTTGCCTGAAAAAGTTGAAGTTTTTTCTATAAATATGGGAACCTTATCGGATTTTGGTCAGATAGCCCTAAAATGGGACCCCAAAAACTTGGAAATCCGCACAATGTCAGTCGAAAAAACCCTGGAGCCATTGGTATTGCAGGTGACTACTCTAGTGAACACAAAAGGGCCAAGCAAAAAGAAAAAAGGTGAGTTGATAAAAAAAAAAGAAAAAAATAAAAAACTGTTTTCTTGTCAATGAATTACATTTATTGGTGCTCCCATTAATGTTATTGCATTTCTTTGCTTACAATGTGCAAAGTTTTGAATGACTTCATTGAATTGGTAATTCAATAAACACTCGCACTCACACACTCCCATGCATCTACGTGCACCCGTATACTTTTCTCTGCTAACGTATGTGTGTCAACAGTTAAACCAACATTGCAAGTATTGCAGGTGCATTGTACACATGTATATATATATATAAGTATATATAAAATATAATATATATACTTGGAGAGGATCAGTTAATGACATACAAAGTGTATAAATACCTAGAGTGGCCTAACTAATGGCAGAAATGGCAGTATTTCATTTCATTTCATTAGATGAATATCACTGTTACAATATATATTATAATTCATTTCTGTGTGTAGATTTTTGTTATTTTAAATGTTATATTAAATAAAATCTTCAACATAAAATGGTATAAAATAAAATTATTTTACGAATCGATTTTTTCTATATATCTAGAAACTTACTATAGCAGGATATGTAAAAAAATACATACAATTATATACAAACATATGTAGTAGGGAAATAAGATTCTTGAATTGAATTGAATAGGATTTGGACTATTTTAACATATATATATTTCTATTTACTGTTGTATATTACATAGCATGCATAATGACAATCACTTGCAGTATTTTGATACATTTCACGGTTTTGTTCTTACAGGAAAGTCCAAGCGGGCAAGTGCACTGGTTGCAGCTGTTGAGAAAGCCACAGAGAATTTTATTCAGAAAGGAGAGCAAATTGCCTATGAGAATCCAGATATAACTCAAGAAATGTTGTCTGCAGTGGATGAGGTGCGTAAAACTGGGGATGCAATGAGCATTGCAGCTAGAGAGTTTTCCGAGGATCCATGCAGTTCATTGAAGCGCGGCAACATGGTGCGAGCGGCTAGGAATCTACTTTCAGCTGTAACTAGATTGCTGATCTTGGCGGATATGGTGGACGTTCATTTGTTGTTGAAATCTCTTCATATTGTTGAGGACGATCTCAATAAATTAAAGAATGCATCTAGCCAGGATGAACTTATGAACAATATGCGGGTAAGGTCACGACCATATATATAATTGCATTTAAACTGATAACATATTAATGATAAATGTTTCGTTTTTTCTAGCAATTTGGACGGAATGCTGGAGAGCTCATAAAGCAGGCAGCCAAACGCCAACAGGAACTTAAGGATCCGCAATTGCGGGATGACTTAGCTGCCGCACGTGCAATGTTAAAGAAGCATTCCACGATGCTGTTAACCGCATCTAAAGTCTACGTGCGACATCCGGAACTAGATCTTGCCAAGGTTAATCGTGATTTCATATTGAAGCAAGTGTGTGACGCTGTGAACACAATAAGCGATGTCGCCCAGGGCAAATCATCACAGCCAACGGATGTTTATAGTGGCGCAGGAGAGTTGGCAGCAGCACTGGATGACTTTGATGTAAGTAATTCACACGTACATATATGTGTTTTTATAATTTTCATTTGTTAATTTACATTTTAGGAGGGCATCGTAATGGATCCCATGACATACAGCGAGAAACGTTCACGTCAACTATTGGAAGAGCGTCTAGAGAGTATAATCAGTGCAGCAGCACTTATGGCCGATGCGGATTGTACCAGAGATGAGCGTCGAGAAAGAATTGTTGCCGAATGCAATGCTGTTCGACAGGCTTTGCAAGATCTACTCTCCGAGTACATGTCCAATGTAATCAATTCAGTTGACTAGATGGTAACCAACTGTTACTATATATATGTATATATATTTATAAATTTTAGATGGGTCAAAAGGACAATAGTTCTGGACTGGATCGTGCAATTGATCAAATGTGTCGCAAAACAAGAGATTTGCGTCGTCAGCTGCGTAAAGCTGTTGTTGATCACGTATCCGATTCATTCTTGGAGACAACTACGCCACTGATTGACTTGATTGAGGCTGCCAAAACTGGAAACGAAAAGAAAGTGCGGGAGAAGGCAGACATTTTTACCAAACATGCTGAAAAACTAGTAGAGGTTGCCAATCTTGTGTGCAGCATGTCAAACAACGAAGATGGCGTCAAAATGGTGCGATATGCCGCTGCCCAAATTGAGAGCCTTTGTCCTCAAGTTATAAACGCTGCATCCATACTAACGGTGCGTCCAAACTCGAAAGTTGCACAAGAGAATATGGCTGCTTACCGCCAGGCTTGGGAGGTGCAAGTCCGGATTCTAACAGAAGCCGTAGATGATATAACAACGATTGACGACTTCTTAGCTGTTTCGGAAAATCATATCCTTGAAGATGTGAACAAATGTGTTATGGCCTTGCAAGTAGGCGACGCCAAAGACCTTCGTGGCACCGCTGGATCAATTCAAGGGCGATCATCTCGTGTGTGCAATGTTGTTGAAGCTGAAATGGATAATTACGAGCCGTGCATTTACACGAAGCGTGTTTTGGAGGCAGTGAAAGTCCTGCGCGAGCAAGGTTTGTATCTGAAGAAAAAAAAAGAACTTATTTAACTCGTACTAACTATTTTCGTTTCTTTTTAGTTATGATTAAATTTGAACAACGTGTCGATGCTGCAGTCGAAGCTCTCTCATCGAACAGCAACAAAGATGTGGATGAGAATGATTTCATCGATGCCTCACGCTTGGTTTATGATGGCGTACGTGAAATTCGCCGTGCCGTTTTGATGAACAGAGTGAGTTATACTCATTAATCATTTTTAAAAACACCTATTGCAATATTCTATATTTTATTTTTCTTTCAGAGTTCGGAAGATCTTGATACAGACACCGAGTTTGAGCCCGTTGAAGATATGACATTGGAGACTAGAAGTCGATGTAAGATTAATATATCATATATCATTTGCTTATTTTGAAGTAAAGTAGGTAGATGTATCTAAAATAATGCTAATATAAATTACAGCAAGTGCACATACTGGTGATCAGACAGTCGATGAGTATCCGGATATAAGTGGCATTTGCACTGCCAGGGTAAGTATCAATTATAAAATTATCCTTTGATTGCTCTATTTATATTCAATGGATTATACAAATTTAGGAGGCTATGCGTAAAATGACAGAGGAGGATAAACAAAAGATTGCTCAACAAGTTGAGCTGTTTCGTCGCGAGAAACTTACCTTTGATTCAGAGGTTGCCAAATGGGATGACACTGGCAATGATATAATTTTCTTGGCCAAGCATATGTGTATGATCATGATGGAGATGACAGACTTTACTAGGTAATACTATTTGGTATGATCGTAACGATATTTTACTGTAAACTGTGTTTTTAAGGGGTCGGGGTCCTTTAAAGACTACTATGGACGTTATCAATGCAGCGAAGAAAATATCGGAAGCAGGTACAAAGCTTGATAAGCTAACTCGCGAAATAGCTGAGCAATGTCCGGAGAGTAGCACTAAAAAAGATCTATTAGCCTATTTGCAACGCATTGCTCTCTATTGCCATCAGATCCAAATTACTTCTAAAGTAAAAGCGGATGTTCAAAATATAAGCGGAGAACTTATAGTTTCTGGAGTAAGTTTCATATTTAACGATGTTTGCATTTTGTAACTTTAACAATTGATATGATCCTTTAGTTGGATAGCGCAACTTCCTTGATTCAGGCAGCTAAAAATCTAATGAATGCTGTTGTATTGACCGTTAAATACTCTTACGTGGCATCAACTAAATACACCAGACAAGGCACCGTTACTGTAAGTTATACGCACAATATATAATATGACAAAAAGTGAATTAATAAAAAACTATTTTTTTTGTATTTAGTCCCCGATAGTGGTATGGAAAATGAAAGCTCCAGAGAAGAAACCTTTAGTGCGCCCAGAGAAGCCAGAAGAAGTTCGTGCTAAGGTCCGAAAGGGGTCGCAGAAAAAAGTGCAGAACCCTATTCATGCGCTATCTGAATTCCAAAGTCCTGCTGATGCTGTATAAGGAATGCAATTTCGAATACTAATTTAAGTATTATCTACATAGTAAATCGTATTATCTCCCCGGACGAAATGAATCTGTGTGTGACTAATTCAACTAACCGTAATATTTTTTACTTTACTGCACACATTAAAATATTGATACAGCATGATTAGTTATATACTGTTCTGTTAGTTTATTATTAATGTTTGTATTAACGCAGAAATAACAATTAGTTAAACGTATTCTAAAAATTGAAACGATTGACTTTATCAAAAATTCTTCTGTGGCCAGTCGATGGTGTTGTTATAGATAATGCTATTTTCGATCATTATCGACGCAACATTTCACATTTAACGGCTGTCTGCTGTTATTACAAGTTTAGAAGTTCAAATGCATTTTTTTTTAAGAACATTATTAACAATTTAAAATTTTTTCTGTTCTTTGTCATGATTATGATTATTTCGTCCTGGAATAAAAATCATTACATTGCAGTTCATTCAGATAGAATTGTTATAAAACGGAATTCCAAATTTCATACTGTTTTCAATAACTTTTTGTTATTTAGAATATCTTTCAGTATGTTTTGATGAACTATATGTAATGGTTTTTTATATACACTTATAATATATTATGTATAATCCATATTTATATAGCCTTTGGATCCCTCAGATTTCAAAATAAAGAAATAAAATACATAGAAGTTATATTTATGTCTTTTTAATAAAAATTGCTTAAATAATTTTTATTGTATACCCATGTATTGAATTTAGTTTACGGTCTTACGCTGTTGGCTTAGCTTCTCCTGGTGATCCAGTTATGCCAGATAACAGCTTCTTTGTAAATTTACGCAATTCCAGAGGATCTTCATTGTTAAAGTCGTCCATCACCATCTGCATTTGCTCCTTCAGTCCATCAGCAATAGATGTTGTTATGCGCTCCTTGAACAAATTGGTTATAGGACTCAAAATGAGACCCGTCAATTGACTGATCAGGGGAGATTGATCCAATTGTACGTGAATGTTTCTGTTATGCAGAGTAATGTCAGTTAAAGGATACTTAAGAAGCTATACGAGATAAACTACCTAAATTCAATTATTCGAAAATCATGTAAATGGAGTTTTGTATTTACGACATTTACAGCAAGCTCTGCATATACAATCGTATCGTCCAGCGAGCCAATAACTTTGCCATTTGCTTCAATTGCCATTAACTTGAGCAGAAAGTTGTATTCAAACTAAAAGTAAAGTAAAAAATGTGATGTATCGTACACTTATATGTATGAATTGTACGTACCTGAAGTTTGGTTATCTTTAAATAAAATCGACTTAAAAACGATTTGCCCTCATACGTCATAAATGCATCGTTGTGTCTCTGTATTCCTGCTAAATTATAGACAATTCCCTTCATGAGATGCAAGCCCGCCTCATAAGTTAGAAAAAGTGGTCGCTGATAGGAGAACCATATATTTAATATCCTGTATTTATCATATATATATAAAATAAGTTTACCACGGAAATACTCTCTTTTAGATCTGGAAGCTCTAGGTGCTCAATGCCCAACTTATGCAGATGTTCGAGTACCATAACAGTAACAAAATCGACTTCCGCATTGATGTTTGTCCATCCTACATCATCGTCTTGAAAACTGCTGGCGTTGTTGGTACTCTCGCTCATATCCCGAATGGTTCTTTAAAGAGAAATGAACATAATGTTTGTATAATGTTTTTCTTGCTCGAGATGTATTCACATACAGTAATGTAAACTATGGAATACTGAGTTTAGATGCGATCGATCAATCGAACGCGGATAGTGGAAGAGAGACTCAAAAAATATATCGTAATAAATCAATGCATTACCTCTTAGAGTTCCATTCAACTTCAGTACTTGCAGCAATCACAATAAAGAATATTGCAACTAAGTAGCAAACCACAATATTTCTGTTGAAATACATCACTATGTATATTATCACACGACACACTGTTGACCTCTTCCTACAGTTCACGATGTTCCACTTTGAAACTGTTGAAACTGTATTCATACATAAAAAAAAATATTAAATTAAATTAAATTCAATATTATAAATAGAAAAAATAGAGCCTGTTGGAGATTGCAATTAAATCAACGAAACCAAAAAAGATTTCTTTTAATACGGGCGTATTTATTGCCTGCGTTTTTCTGCACTGCTTTCTTTAACCTGCTTGAAGGGGTTGATTCGCAGAGAGCACTGCTTGTGCTTTCGTTTGATTGCCCTGCTTGCATCTGTAAGCTAATGGTGCTACGATTATCGTTGGATATATGCAATTAGAGTAGAGCGGCAGGTATGATAATCTATAACTAAATCGACTGGCTATTAAATGCCGACTATAAAATTAATAATTAACGTTCTCATACATATGCACACACACACAAACTGGATATGCATGAGTGTATGTAAACAATCTGTATTTAATTATTACTTCATGTTGTGTGTTCGTCGAATTATACAAGTACGTTCACACATAAATATAAATATAAATATAATAGCGTTAATATGTATTCAGCAATAAGCAAAGATAAACACATTATAAATTAAATTTACTTTCTAGGCACGAATTAAACATTTGACTACGAATTTTGTGTATGTGTGTGTGCGTATATGCGTATGTGCGTATGTGTTCTGTATACATACATGCACATGCATGATTGTAAGTAATAACAATTTAAGAACAACTTCTGTTCATGGATTAAGCATACATCATCGGTATCATTATTCATTCAATAAATTTAAAAAAAATCCGTAATCTATAAATTTAATATTGAACCAGTAGATGCCAAACAAAATGTAATAGTTTCGTTTTAATGTAATTACTCGCTTCCTATAGTTTGAGGTTGCTCTGTCAACAATTGAAGCTTTTATTCAACTTGCGAGAGAGCGTATTATAAGATCACTAACAGACGCACTCGCGAAGGCGATTCAAATCAGACTACTGCTTGGCGATACTACTGAGCGATCGTATTGCTACGGCTATTGCGATCTTGATCTTGTGGAGCTTTTTAAGGGGTGTAATTTAAAGGTAAGCGTGCCTATTAATATTTATACCCTCTAAATGTGGATGATGGGGTATTATAGTGCGTTTCAACACATATATAAAACAGATATGTGTATATCTCTTTACTGTCTTCTCTACTTCTGTATAGTGTTTTAAGTGAGGGGTAAAATACTTACCATTATAACAGTTTTCGAATGTACTGTGGATTGTGTCAGCTAGTTAGCACTTGATGTAGTTGTATTGGAAAGCTACTCTTTGAACACTGGACCTTAAAAGTGCTTAGGCTTTATTCGATTTCTTCAATTATATCCATTCATGCCCAATGATTCATCTGCGACATTATACAGTGGATACAGACTATGTAAGCCAACCGGTTTCTCTAAACTAATTCATCTTAGTGCTTCACTAATATTGTTGCCTTCTAAAAATTGTTGGAATACCTAAGTCAACTGATCACATCATTAAAATACAAGTTACAACACTATCAATTATCTATAGAAAAGGACTGTTATTTGCACAGTACATCGTAGTAATTAGTTCGCACATCACGGCAATTGGTGTCGATTCATTTCATTACAAATCAATTTTATTTGTTGTTTAAGATGGAGATTAATCACAATTTTTCTATAACTTTGTATTGCAATCAGAAACTATTAATTTATTTCATATTATAGAAGAGAAAGCTTTTAAATCAAACGTTGGCGACAATAAAGGATTGTCAGGTAGTTCCTAAAAATATATTTTCAGGCTACATTACTCATTGGGTAAGCTTAGATGATTATGACGTTCTATGCAATATTATTTTGCCTAAGTTTGTTTAATTTTGAATGTATTCAAGTGTCCTCCAACGGCAAGAGAGGTAGCAGATCTAAATGGGATTCCGCGTTGAATTAATAGATGCTATGCATCGCACTTTGGCTTGATTGTGTTCACATATTTCGCGTGTTTTATTTAATTTGTTGTGGTTGTTATAATAGCTTGTTGCAAGCACAATCAGCTTGGGATTGTAATGAACTTAAAACAATTTAACGAAATTATGAATGCTTCTAGTTGGCGCCTTGTGAGATTGGATCGATCTTAACCTCGGGGAACTTGAATTCGGGGAATTTTAGCATATCTGTCTTGCCATCGCTGCCAAATTGCTTTGCGACGCGCTCCAGCTCGTTCTTCATCTCCTTCTCGATTTCAGGATTGGAGTCGACCAGCTTGCCACCTCTGCATGCACATTCATTATATTATTAGTTAAAATTCACACGAATCTTCATCCTATTCAGTACTTACGCGCTCTTCTGCTTGTATTCGCGCACTTTGTCCAGGAACAGCTGTTGAATGGGATCAGAGGCCTTGTTCAGGGCAGGTGCAACAATGGCAATGTTACGACGCGCCTCCGTACGCATGATACGAACGCCAGTTAAAATTGATTGGGACAGCATCTGTAAAAGGTAATGCCGAATATTATTCAAAATATCTTCAACGATTATAGAGCGATTTCGATTTGGTAACCTTAAAGAGGTTATGTAATACGTGTTGTTTGTGCTTCAATTGCAAGTTTAGAATGTTTTAAAAAGTGATAAACTTATATAATTTAACGCTGTCATTTAATCGAGAATTCTTAACATAGCTTAGTTTCTGATTTTACCTTAATTTCTTTTTCCAATGCACACTATGTGGAAAATCGCCAAGTGACTTACAAAGTGACAAAACTGTGGCAACTCAAAAATACCAAAAAATGCTTAGCACAACTAACTATCGATAAATATAACAAATACCAGAAGAATATTGTGAGCGTGGAAAAAACATCGATAGTTAATGAATATCGATAGTTGAACAAGTCAATCGTGCTTTGCAACAATTGTATATCGATTGCGGTACATATTCCACGTCAAACGCTTGCTGACCGGAATAGAAAATATTTTGTTTTAATATTCATTCCAATTGAGCAAATTGCACTTAAAATGGTGAGTTTGCTGCAGGAAATCGATACAGAACACGAGGACATGGTCCACCATGCCGCTCTCGACTTCTACGGCCTCCTACTGGCTACTTGCTCCTCCGATGGCAGCGTACGGATTTTCCACTCTCGCAAAAACAATAAGGCTCTGGCCGAACTGAAGGGCCACCAAGGTCCAGTGTGGCAAGTGGCATGGGCCCATCCCAAGTTTGGAAACATTTTGGCATCATGCTCGTACGATCGCAAAGTGATTATATGGAAATCAACTACGCCCAGAGACTGGACCAAACTGTGAGTGTCATGTTCAAAGATATGTTATTGTGTTGTGTGTGTGCATAGGCATGAGCGTGTGCTTATGCGTGTGTCGTATGTGGGCCTGCTCATACACTGATATCATAGACATGTATAGTACGTGTGTGCATATGTATGATTTAATGTCTATGTTCAAGCCGCTGTTTGTCGCAGTCCGTCGCTGTTATCAACACCAATAGAAGTGACACGCACTTACATATGTATGAAAATGTGAAGCAATTAAATTAATTTTCCAACTTTCCACAATTTAGATACGAGTATAGCAATCATGATTCGTCTGTGAATTCGGTGGATTTTGCGCCTGCTGAATATGGATTGGTGCTCGCATGTGCCAGCTCAGATGGCTCGATATCAATATTATCTTGCAATACGGAGTACGGCATATGGGATGCAAAGAAGATACCAAATGCACATACAATTGGTGTGAATGCCATCTCATGGTGTCCGGCCCAGACGCCAGATCCGGCCTTTGATCAGCGCATTACTGCACGCACCACAGCTGTAAAACGTTTAGTCAGCGGTGGCTGCGATAATCTTGTCAAAATTTGGCGCGAAGACAACGATCGCTGGGTAGAGGAGCATCGCCTCGAGGCACACTCTGATTGGGTGCGCGATGTCGCATGGGCACCTTCGATTGGGTTGCCACGCTTGCAGATAGCATCTGCATCACAGGATCGCCATGTGATAATTTGGAGCAGCAACGACGATTTGACGCAGTGGACATCAACTGTACTCCATACCTTTGACGACGCCGTTTGGAGCATTTCCTGGTCTACCACTGGCAACGTATTAGCCGTTACCGGCGGTGACAACCATGTCTCACTCTGGAAGGAAAATAGCGAAGGTCAATGGATACGCATCAATTACGAGTCGGGCAATGCCACTCAGTCCAAACAGACACATCATTTACACAATCAACAGCATCAGCCACAACACCTGCCCCCATCATCGGATTCGGAGCAAAGCTCCAACGTGTCAAACTCAAACCTTTCAAATTCGCAGCTGTCTAATTAAAACTAATCAAATGGTACCCATCATATATGTATGAAACAGTTTAATATACAAGTTGTCATTGGTAATAATACAAGAATTATATATATATTTCATTCAAACAAAATTTCTGTGTATGTATTTGTGTAATATAACTGAGTATATAATTAAGTATTATTGTTATTATCTTGTCCACTTAAGTCTGACCATTTTATAATGAAAAGAAACTACTAGTAGTAACGAAGTTGCTAGAAGAAATGTTTCTCTACGATGAGGTGGACATTAAAACCAATTAATATCCAGTTTACTGAATCTCACTCAAATAAAATTCCTTTTCAAGTCCCTAAAACTGTTCCTTCTAGCCAAGATAGAATAGCAGCACTCACTCTATAATTTACTGTTGCTTTACGCTTGCTCAAAACTATTATACCTATTTAGCACGATTGCATGGTACAAGATACTTTGTAATACGTATATACTGTGTAAACATTGCGGATGCCTGAAACTTACACGCAGAGTACTTAAAATAGCACAAAAGCCAGATAAAAAAAATACAAATAAATATGAGAGGCAAAAAAAGATTAATAAATAAAAATCTGCTAGGAGAGCGTGAGGTAAAATATAATATTTATAAACGCAATTGGATAATGAATAAGTAAATGAGAAATATTTACTATTCAATTAATTCAATGTAATAAGAAACAACATAATTCATTTTTGTTTTTTTTTAGTACAAGCTATAATATAAAAATATGTGTTTGAAAGTTCTTTTGATTGTAGTGTTAGATTTTGACATTGTCAGATGATTGGCAAAGTTTATCCGAAATATATCGACTCTCGATAGTTAGAAGCTCGAGGAGACCTTAAAAATACTTCGAACTATCAAGAGTTTAAATTACTATTACTATTACTATTCGTGTTTCATAAAGTTTAGAGACAAAACTTGATTATATCCAAAAGTTATTTGTATTAGTTATTTGTATTAAAGGATCTTAATCTTAATTGTACCTCTTTTTCTCTTCAACTTCGAATTGTCGACGCCGATTAGTTCGAATTACTACGTGGTTTTGTTTGATTTTTTGCTTCGAATTACCGATACCATAGAAATGTGTGGAAAAAGTTCGAAATATTAAGAGATTTTGTAGGGAACTCGTGCTAGCTTTGAATTAATGAGAGGTTCGAATTATAGAAGGTTTGAAATATCAAGAGTCGACTGTATATGGATATATAAAATTTATAAATAATATATAATTAATGTTATGCAATTAAATCATTCAAGGGAAGTTGTTGCTAAAGACTAGCATATTCTTACCGATCTAGAATATAATGCATATGTAATGTATATAAGTTGTGCTGTATCTCTCCAATTACACATACCATGGCAAAAGTTCATAACAATTCCATAAAATAACAGAAAAGGTATTCAAGTCCTACATACCTATGCCAATCTTATTCCATGTGTCATAAAAACAACTCAAAATGCACGAATGAAACATTCCTCGTGAATTTTAAATCGGGAAATTTTGCAGTTCTAGGCGAATACTTCAAATGTGAAGCCTTTCTTGTGCATTTTTTTCGGTTACACTTAATCATTGGTGTAACATCGCACTGAATCCAGTCCAAGTATACATATGTGTACATGTGTATACAAGTATACGACTGTAAGAGAATATCGCTTAATCCTTTGCAGCTGGCGTGTGCGTCACCTAAGTAATTGTTAGTGTTATGGCCCTATGAGTCTATGAGAATTATTCGCGGCTTATGGGCCCAGCACTCATACTAATTGTTGTTGCCTCGTACGCGTCGACAAAAAAAAAAAAAAAAACAATCCTGACTTGGACTGGACTGGAATGGCATGGCATGGACGGGACTGGAGTGGTCTGGACTGGACAATGGTGATGTCATGGATTGCGTGCAACTCAACCGTCATCAATATTACGGAGCTAAACTACGGCAACACCAATAACAACGACAAGGCGCCATGCCTATGACTGTGCCTCTGCGTACCACGGTCTCATGATATTGTACAAAAGTCTTGGACTTGTAAGAGAGAGAGAGAGAGAGAGAAAGAAAACAAGAGAAAATACAAAACATGGACTGACCAAAAACGAACTCGTAACCCACAATCAACGCGGTTTATTCGTGTTTTCAGCTCTTTTCCACTTGCCCCATTGCAGGACTTTGCTTGACCGCATTATTTTGAATGGTTGCAAATGTACTTTTTTTCGCTTTTTGTTTTTCGTATTTGCTTTTTTTTGTGAGTCGCATTGATTTTTTGGTATAATTTTTGGCATTCTGCGCCGTTTTCATTTTTTATGTGTTGCGTTTGAAGCTTTTACTTTCGCTTCATGCGTAAATTTACTATATAGTATACTATATTTTCTAACGGGTAAGTTGTGTTTAACTTGAACAACTTGAACTTTGCTTACGTAAAGTTCACAGTTGGGGCAAAAGGTTAAACGAATGCTTATTATTTTTTGGCTTTTGTATCCAGCAGGACACCTTATCCTATAATCGGAGTGCCAAAACATCAAGACATATATTAATTACGTTCATTCGACCCTTCAGTCTGCTGTGGAATAACGCATTCGATTTGTTTATCTTAGACATTAGGCCGATTTGGATTGGACTAGAATTTGTTTAAGATGTAAAACTAGTTCATAGGCAATCACAAATTTCAACACAATGACACAATAAAATATATAAGTATGAGAACAAGTCGTAAAATATAGGTCTCTTGATTTAGAATCAAATCCAAAACAAAGATTCTTACGTTTTTCTTTTTGAAATCAACATATACTTTTGTAAAAAATTAAACAGATAATTAAATCACTATTCACAGCATGCAATATTCAGAAAATCCCAACAATTTCTAATTGTAGCCAGAGTATATGCTAGTTAGATGTATTACACGCTCACGGTGTATAGGTATATACCACATACAGACCGAACGCACAAGCACACTAACATATTACAGTTTTTGTATTTCGCTGTTTTCAAGACATGCGAATTCTTTGCTAAGGAATGCAGAATAGTCGTAACAAACTTGACTGTGGAATATGGTATTAAAGCAAAGTTTCTGCTTCTGTTTGTGTTTGGGTTTGGATTTCTGTTGCTGTTTGTGTTTGTGTTGTGTTGGGTCTAGGCGCAATTACGGTTGGCGATAATATGAAATTAAAGTACCCAAATTGGCATTCACTCAAGAGTTATTGTGGCTGGGTTGGGTTCTGGCTTGTTCCCGTCCGGTTTCACAACGCCAAAGTAAATGTGATGACTTCTAAGCATGCTCATCGTCAGTTCCATAGATTTCGTGAGAAGATTATATACTTTGTATTCAGTTGAGTATTTTGCATTCGCTTGGCTATGTCGCACTAATTAATCATCAGTTAGAACCAAACATGGCAGTCAGATTGTAGAAAAAGAAATCGTTCTTTAATTACTGCTCATTTTGCCACAGTGTGTAGCTCAAGGACCTCAATTTACAATATCGTGAGTTTTATATATAATTTTCCAAATACTCGGCACTACTAGCACGCAGAACGTTTATCAATAACGGCAGCAATAATGTTCACCACAAATACAAACTCGTACACAAATATTGGTATACAAATAACAAGGTTGCAGAGGCTACATTAGAATGCATGGTACAGTGCAGATTCCAGAACTTTTTGTACAGTTCAACTAATGAAAGATTTATAAGTAAAAGTACTTCAGCACAACTCGGATTTTAAATACAAACTAAATAAATCATTTGAGTCATTATTGTTCAGACTTAATAAGAAATAGCATGAAAAGATATACAAACTTTGTAATGCTTCTAGTTGCGGTTTATTGTAATTTTTAATTGTGATAAAATTCTCTAAAAGATTATATTTATTTAACATTAATTAATTAAAATAAAAATAAATAAATAATATATATTGTACTATAATCAAAAGTAGTTTGTATGTTTTGCATGGTATAATTAATTTCACATGCTTCAACTGGAAGAATTACCATAATTACATAAAAAAATGTATTTGACGTTTAGCTAGGGCTGGTGCTCTTTCTGTCACAGTGATTAAAACAGTCGTTTATAATAAGATTATACCCGTGATAAGCTCTTCCAGTTGACACACATATTTTAATATAAAATAAGCAAAAATAGTCTGGAGTTGTAAAGGCTGATATGAGAAACAGATATATAATTACTAAAATACAAATATTGATAGCTAGAGATACATCGATGTTTTTAAGGGTAAATTTTGGACGCAACAGATCATTTGCATAACACAGACGTCATTATCCCTTTGGATGCAAAAATTATTAACAGAAGAAACAGATCCTTATATGGAAAATGGCTGACCTATTCTTTAAGTTCTTTTCGACTGTGTTTGAAAAAGATTGTGGAGCGATCGGTCTTGTAGAGTCAACAAGCGCCTAATTACATAACAAACTGCTTAGATGAATATCAGTTTCTGTGCAAGTGGTACTAATTTGAAATTGCCTCAAGCACATAATAATGAATGAAGTGTATTTACATTTATTTGCAAATTTGTTTTGTTTCGTTTTGATACCCCGTAATTAGTCCAGTCGTTTCCCAAAAAATGCCACGTGGACTACTGGTGACAAATCGTTTTTAATCAGTTCAGTTTTTTGACCCTTTTATTTGTATATTTGTTAAAATTTTTGCACTCTTTATTACTATTTAAGTTTGCATTGAAATAGTAATGATAATTAACTGAAATTTATGACGATCAGCTTCAGTTGAGTTGAGGTTAAGTTTGAAAATAGACAGAGGAAAATATTTGTCTGTGATAAATTTTTTTTTAAAAATCATTTTACAAATATCACGCTTAACGTTTTCGAATATATTATTCCATAAATACCAAATGCATTGATGTACTTAGTCTGTTATGACGCCTGTTTTAATAGGTTTAATAATAGTAAAAATAATTTTGTTTAAGGGTAAACTGTACATATACAAATGAGACTTTTATAAAATTTCTTTTTATGCCTTGTACAAAATATATGAATTAGACAACTTGGGTTTTCGTTTCGCAAAATCCAATTGTTCGATATGCAATTTGTGATTAGTCGAATTGCCAATTTGGACATTGTGGGCGTGTCTGACAACCTTTTGTGTACTGTTTGCTGGAAAAGCAACAAGCGCCCACTCAATATTGATGGTAGTGCAAGTAAAACGTAATTAGAACTCTCTCGCTCTACGCCACTCAAACACACACCAAAGAACTCGAAGAATAATGGCGAAAATAAGTATTTGTTCTTGCTTTAGCAAAAGTCGTTTTTGATGACGTTGTTGCAGTTGTTGCTTTTGTTGCTGTTGTTATTGTTGTTTTTTCCGTGTGCGTGCTAATACTACACTTTATTGTTGTGCTCTGTGCATGTATTAGCCTTAGGTACAATGGAACAAATATTCGTTTTCTGCCCTTAATTCGAATGCGCATGACTACTGCTTGATGTGCATTAAAATTAAATGAGTTTAATAACTGGTAATAACTCTCTATACTTCAACAAACTTACAGCATTTAATACCTGAAAACCCCTACAAATATAGCTAAAAAGAAACATTTCAGGAAACTTTTAGAAATCGGAACGTCACTCAAAATCGAAAAGTTTATAGTACACTGTAATTGAATATGCGCATTTGCCTTGGAAAACCAACTTATTCCACCCATAGTACAATATTAGCCCCAAAAACTAGGCTATGCAATGACTCTAATGACTTCGCCATTATTATAATACACACGTAGAGTTGTACCAAGCCGAGGACGAGACGAGGCCGCCTCGTCTTTAACAAAACACCAAGAGCAACAACAATAACAATAATACAATAGCACGAAGGTAAACTAAAAAATCAAAAAAAAAGTCTATCTTCGTTAACGAAACTAACACGAAGTCCTTCCAAGTGCGTTATATTAGCTTAATATATGTAGATTCACACACACATATGTAGGCTTAGATGAACACTTTAATACACTAGTCAACTTTGGGCATGCAAAAATGAAAGTAATTAATAAGCTAGATATTTTAGACCAAATGAACTTAATATTAACACTGTGAAGCACACTTCATTTAAAGTCGATAACTGTTGGCGGCATATCGATTAACTTTTTATTATGATCACTGCATCCCTAAATGCTCTCATGCAATTTAGTGTCTGAAGTTAAATATAATTAATAACAAAAAGACGTATATCATTTCATAAGTTCATATCATATCTTGATAAACCGGTCAATACAATTTTAAAACAAGAAATTAAACAGTGGCACTTAAAAATAAACTAACAATTTAATACATGAATACAAGACTTTCAAATTGCTTTAAGTAAAAGATAATAAACTCTTTATTATATATTATATTATATTTTTACTATTATAATATTTTTTATATATGTATATATATATACATATATTATTATGTATTCTTATTATTATTATACAATTTTTAAATTAAATTTTAACATACAGCTTTAAAAATATAATTGGATAAAAGAAGATAATCTATACTATTAATTCAATTCTGTAGAATAAAGTTGGTTTAATTAGCGAGAGTATATAAACTTCGTTGGCAATTCTGCCAAATTCTGTAGCTCCTTGAGTACGAACGGGTCTCGAGGGTAGGCCTGTCGGCTAATGTAAGCGAATGGTAAGTAGTTTTGCTGTAGCTGTAGCTGTCGAGCCGCTCGTGCTACCGTGTTGCAGTACAAAATTTAAGCACCGTGTGCGCTAGAAAATTCATCACTTGGATTTCGAACGCACAGGCGATTGGATCGTTGTTTTTCAACTAGCATTCTCAAAAAAATAAAAAATATAAACAAAATACAAAGTGTGCAATTAAAACGTACATGTGCCTAAAGCGGAAACTATACATATAAATGCTAAATAATAATAATAAAATTTAAATTAATTTTGAACAATATTCAGACTATAAAACGTTAGTTTCTGCTTGGAATTATTGGACATTTGTGGTGATTTTTATGGTGTTTCGTTGTTGAATTTAGGATAAAAAATTCCATTGGGGTGAACGGTAGAGCAATTAGCTAAACTCTAAACCGTCAGGTTTCAAGTGCGTGTGAATACGCTCGCGCATCTTATATAACACGTTTATTGCCGCCTTTATTTTCATTGAGCACGCTCAACTGAAAGTGCAGCGAAATGCAGCCCTTGAAGCGTTTCACACAATGTGGCAGCCTTACAATGCTATTCGGCGTCTTCATCATACTCTTCGGGGTTAGCTCAACGGCATTGACCACATTCGGCAAGACTAACAATCAGCCACCGCCCACGCCGGGCCCCATAAGTGAGTACGATTCGACTTGAAATTCCGATGTGTTTAGTTTAAGAACGAAGAATAAATTTAAAAATTATTACTAAATTATTGTTACTGTGTTAAGTCGTGATATAACATGCGTTTGTTGTTGTTTATTATAATAGCGTACCGGTTGAATGGATATTTATGATTTTAAGTAGCAGTAGAGTATTTGCATCATAATTAGTAAAACCGATTTATTAAAACTCATTAGATATTAACTAAACGACGTGCGCATTCATTGTACTACGGTGGATTAACTTTCGCTTGATTAGTTTGAATCAGTGACGATCGGTAGTTAATCGATATATTTGAAAGCATTATCGATTTTAACTAACCATACCAAGAATGTAGTGTTTTTATAATAATATAAAGTTCATTGTTTGTTTTTTTTGCATGTAAATAAACAAATTAATTCATTGGGTAATTTTTTTTACTCTATATGAAACGAGTCGTGTTAATTATAATTGTGATTGTAAAATTGTAACATATATAGAAATTTATTTTAGTTATTCTCTACCTCAAATTGATTCGTTTGAATGTAAATTTATAGATTATCATTATGAATTTCCGGTTATTTACAGCGGTATATTTTTTTTAATTACCTTTATGCAGCATTAATAACAAGAGCAATTTTCTAAGTTGACTGAAATTACAGATGCTATAATGCAAAAATCTGGTTACAGATGTATATATATTACCTATTATAATCCATAAATACAGAACAATAAAACCACAATTTATGAATTCCAATGGTCTTACACGCCTATCTACTGTCATCAGAAATAGCACTAACTATGCTAGTAATGTTTTTCAGTCAATAAATCAAAGTTGAGAACACACTCGATTGTTTCCAATTTCAGACATGAATTCACTAATTTCTAATATAGCATATCATTAATATAATAATCTGCTAGAGAAATACCGAAAAATCAGTACTGTCTTAGTGATACCAATACCCACCCACCACAGGCGAATACGGCTTCAAGCTGAATGACATTGCGTGTTTACGAGTCCTGCTAGCTGCTAAATGGTTTTCTAGCTACGAGCCCAGACACAAATCAAAAATTGATCAAACAAGTCAGTCAAATGCAATGACAACACGACTAATGGTGAAAAGCAAGACGGTAAATACTAAGCGATAAAGTTAAATTATCGGAAAATCTGTTACATTGTCAGCCAATCGACGGCTAGTGTAGGTGGTCTCTGCATGTTCTATAAGACATCTATGTACGCTACATGGTGGCCTTTCTAGCGTTTTTCAAAAAGGTTTGTGTACACTTTGCAAAGATGCGTTGTAATATTCATGGGTGACGCCAGTTGACAGGCGAAACATAGGCCATTTGACCGTCGAGTGTGCTGGATTTTCGTTCGTTTTTTGGTGCGCACACAAATTAGCGACATGCCAATTAATAATTTAAATGAGATGGATTTCTGTTTTCTATTTTTAGTCAGAGGTCGCGAATGCAGCACTCATGATGATTGTTCTGCTATAGACCGTACCAGCTGTGTGAAGGATCCCAACGACTACAAGATGCGTTGTCTGTGTGGAGACGATTCGCCTCCCTCGAATGGACTTTGCCCCGATGTGCTTAAAGGTACGCAAAACTCAAGGTTCAAGACCCAAGAACCAAGTAACAACGCGAAACATGAAACACGACACACGAAATATAAAACACTAAAAATGCTACAAGATACAAGATACAAGATAAAAGATAGAAGAGAAAACAGTGCTGTCAACTGAATTGAATAAGGGCATCTCATAATACTTAAAAAGCGTTAGTTAGTACGTACCTAATTGCTAGACACGTGGATTACATTTATAATTCACAAGACTACCTTCTTGATACTTAGTTGCTTTGTTTGACAGTGACTCAAGAAGTTCTTGCCTGTAAATGAGAATTAAACAAAGCAACAATAGACTTTTAGGTACACTGCAAAAATGTTCGTTACTACTTTATGAATTTAACTATAAGAGTATAAATGGTTTGGTTTTTTGTTGTTGTAAAAGTGTTGTTTTTTTCCTGTGCTGAATTTTATATTCTATATTTAAAATATATGTCCAAGTGCATTCACGTACACACTTAAGTAAGATACTGTCCAATTTCTCATGGGAGCTGTGAATTATTCTAAGGCTTATGTTTAACCTAATGAGACCGTAAAAATCCTTAATGGAAATACCTAATATTATAGTATAACGTAATTATTCATGTGTTTCCATATTATATTAGAAACTTTCATCATATAGTAAGGTTATAACTTAAGAAATAACATTGACTGCAGTGATTGACCTTGAGTTTATAATAATAATATAAATGAATAATACAGATTAAGAAAAACTACTTGTGTTAATTTCATATCTAACGTAACCTTACAATCGCTTAATTGTAGGTCTAAGTTTATACGATTTTTTGTCGATACATAGACATCTATATGAACCATAATGTTAATTATTGAAGTGATTGTGTCTTCCTATATTTGCAATAAAGGTCTCCGACATAAGTGCAACAGCAATAACGACTGTGAGGATGGAATGGTTTGTCAATTTGAAAATAATAATCGTACGATCGGGGTATCCAAATTCATGTCGAGTAAAACCAAACTTTGTCTGTGCGATAACGACAACGGCTACGTGGAGGATATGTTGCACGATATTTGTAGTGGCGGTGAGAACATCTATCATATAATATATATATCATGAATTTGGTAATATATATGTATATATCTTTGAATTTCAGCTAATCAACAGATTTTGGTCAACTTATTTGCCTCTGTGTGCTGTCTGCTTGCGCCGTTCTTGTTCTCAGCTATTAGCATGAGAAAACACTTCTAGAAGGCTTATTTCAGGAAAACAGAAGCAAAAGTAATCCAATCAAAGATTTACGTTTATGTCCTTTAGTGATCCATCGAATGTGCCTCAAATAACGTATAACAATTCCCTGTTCAACTACTTTGCTCCGTAAAATCCGTCAAATAAATAAATTATAAAACTGGTTATATTAATCGTTAATTACAATACTTACGAAAATATATGCTGCAGTTGTCATAGGCCCGAATGGCGTTTTATTGCATAAGTTTCATAGTACCACCGTCAAATTTTATTAGCTTCTCACACAAAGTCGCGTTATACCAACTATGTTGCAATTGTACTCTATATGTGTCTAAAGAAAATGATTTTATATAAATATATCAATTCCTTTTCGATCATTAGTCTTAAATATGTATCAACTATTATTAGTAAGCAATTATTGCTTAACATGCAATTTGTTTTGAACCATAACGTAGTACAATTCCGAACACCCTAACATAACATTAATACATTTTTGTACTTGAATGTATAGTATGTTGTATGCATGTTGAATATAAAACTGAAAGATATCCCTAAAAATTCAGATCAAAACAATAATAACAACTAACAAAAATAATATCAAAAATAACAATATAACCCTGAGCAATTATTTATTGTCCATTTACAATGAAATCGCTTAACCAATGTAAAACACAAATGCACATCGATATCTTATACAAACACACTTTAAATCTTAAAAAAAAAATTTAAAGCATTGCATTGCATCTTTATCAATTTTGTACGTTTGCAGTTGAGAAGTTTTATTATTGAAAACGTTTTGTCCGTAGCGGTTAAATTTTATTAAATAAACGTTTAAAAACTCTGACTACTCGCATTCTTTCTGTCGATACTAGTCATCATCAAAAAACGATCGGGAGCCTTTCTTGCAGAATATTGGATGAAAACCTATCGATTACATAAAGTCGACAAATAGATACGGTTTATCATGCATAGATTAATGTTTGATTGGCTCGACTGGAGCTTTTGTCACAGTGCTATTTACAAAACACATTTGTGCATGTGTGTATACACATACGAATTCCAACTTGGAATTCTCTCGGCTTCTCCCTCTGTCCAACTATTTCGCTCATTTACACTCTCACTTAATGGAAGAGTATGAGCGCAACCTTTGAATTTCACCAAGCTTAAAGCTCAACACTATTGCGACTATTGCTGCTTGCTACTGTTACCTCAAGCTATCATTAAAAGCTTTCACACATGAAAAGCTTGATGCGCTTCAAGCGGCCAAATGTTGACGTTCATTCGATAGGTTTTGTTTGTTTCGCTACAACTATTTGTACTTAAATTGATCAGTACGTCGGAAGAACTATTAATTATTGGATAACGATAAATGATCTGCGTTTGCTGAATTAAAAATAAATGATATTTCATATAAGGATGATGACAACTGCGTGGCAACGGAATAATACATGAAATGTATAATAAAAGTGAACAGTGCAATAAAAATGGATACGAATTGAATATAATCAACATATAGATTACAGCAAAAAACTGCAAACAATACAAATAAATAAATAAAATGTATAACTTGAATTGAAGCGCTTTCTAATTGACCTCCTCCTCTACACAATTCAGTATAGTAGAACAATTTGGCTACACGAATAAACAATTTCAATAGACGCCTATTTATTTGTTTTTGTAATTTCATTGAACCTGAGTCGGGCCACACGGCCGATTTGTTGGTCATTTAGAAAGCAGTTTGACATATTTAGGCTATGAGATCATTTAACGCACTTCAAATAACAAACATATGTATAAATAAATAAAACAATACTCGTAACTTAAAATGTTATATACGAAGGGTTATTAAACAAAAAGAAAACAAAAATAGTGTACTGCATCGATAAATTAACAAATGCAACTATCTGACTTGAGCTATGATTAAATTTACTGTAGCGTACATTCTACAAATTGGGGGTAATATCTTTAACGAAATTTAAAACACAATGTCATAGTACGTCAAGACTACAAATAACAGATATAGTATTTTAATTGGACATACTCTCTATAGATAACTTCAAATTTGTATCAGATCAGAATATAATTTTAATAGTTAATTAATAATGGTTTGTTTTGACAATTACGCTTTGTATTACCATGTCTCTAAATTTTATCAGATTTACTTAAATAATTATACCTTTTCAATGACTGCCTGAAAAACTAAAAAAAAAAAAACTTTCCACAAACACTTGAGCATAGAGTATTGCGAAGTCAAGCGACTAACGTAAACTTATATGTTATAAAATATATAGCCTACGCCGACTACAGAACAGTTTTGTATAAAACGGAGCCCAGTTAAGATCGCTAGAAAGTTTACACATTTGTGGGAAAGAATGAAACAAACCAGCTAAAAAGTTGTATGCAACTTCAACTATATAAAGAAATATATTCGAGTGTTGATTAATCCCATTGAATTGCACGATACGTGAATCTAAGTAAGGCGAATCATTTAAGTAAACAATTAACAATTAAACAGAGTTTCGTGTTAGTTTCCACATATAACATATATTATTTCCACTTGAAATGAAATCAAATCCGGCTTTGGATCATGTTTATTTAAACGATGCATTTACATGCTCAACATACAACATAAATCTAAATTTACCGGAAGAGAACTATAATAACTCCACCTCAAATGGTGACACTAAACAACCTAAAGAACTGAATTGTAAGTCTTGGTTTCTAGATACTTATCACTGAAATGTTGAAAATGTATGTATGTAACTTCTAACGAATAACAATATACTCGCTTCAAAATAGATAATATTGCAGATTTTCGCAGGCGATAGATAAAGCACATAACCTTG
The DNA here is from genome assembly GCA_037040025.1 of Sphaerogastrella javana. Taxonomy (NCBI): domain Eukaryota; kingdom Metazoa; phylum Arthropoda; class Insecta; order Diptera; family Drosophilidae; genus Sphaerogastrella; species Sphaerogastrella javana. The sequence continues at coordinate 23,522 of JBANCZ010000594.1, forward strand.
ACTGTGGAAAATGAAACAACAATAGCAATTGCATTAGCAATTGCAATTGCATTTACAATAACAGTACAATAAAACTAATAACAATTTTGTTTGATAATGTGTAAATCGCTTTACTCAAAAAAAAAAAAAAATAAATAAAAAACGCGTGCTCAATACGTGACTTTTCGAATAAGAGTCACAAGTTTGGTTAGCCTAACTAAATAATAACTAGTTGACTGACAGCTCTAAATCACTTTTAATATCTTTCAAATGTTTTTTTTTTCATAGTGTAAGTCTTAAAATAAGATTGTTAGAATTTTACTAAATACGTACATACACACCACCATTTAAGATTCGATATCGAATTAAGTGAAAGCACTGATTGTGCTGCTACATGCTATCGATAATTGCAATTATCGATTTGCTTAAAAAGCAGTTGATTTTTATTCATTCGATTAACTGCTCCTTTTCACCTAGTCACTGTAAATGGCAGCGAGATCGGTAATCACTCGACGTGGAGTATTGTGGATTATACTTTGGATTATGCCAGAGTATGCAAAAGGCGTATATTCAACAAAAAGACACTGCACAAGAGATTGCCCATCCTAAGGTGGCTGCCACATTATAATAGCACAGATGCCGTCTGTGATGTAGTGGCTGGAGTCAGTGTGGGACTTACAGTGTTACCGCAAGCCCTGGCATATGCTTGTATTGCGCGTTTACCGGTAGCGGTACGTAATTAGCACTAGGCTAATTATTCATTTGTTTACTCTAATTGCATTTGTAAATTTGTATGGCTCGTCTACTTTTAGTATGGATTGTATTCGTCTTTTGTTGGATGCTTTGTGTACATATTTTTGGGCAGTTGCAAGGACGTGCCGCTGGGTCCTTCGGCTATAGTGGCGCTGCTGACAGGCCAAGTCACAGGAGGCTCTTGGCAGAAATCGGTACTGCTCTGCCTGCTGTGCGGCATTGTAGAACTGCTGATGGGTATTTTTGGTCTGGGCTTTCTTATTGACTTCGTTTCTGGGCCTGTTGCTTCAGGCTTCACCTCTGCAGTGTCGCTGATTATACTTAGCTCGCAAATCCAAAGTCTTCTGGGCATCACTGCCAATGGGCAAACGTTTACTGAGATATGGCAACAAGTGTTTAAAAATCTACACAATGCACGCACTGGGGACACTGTCCTGGGTCTCACCTGCATAGTAATCCTGTTGATGCTGCGTGCTCTGTCATCCTGGCGCTTGCGATCCGAGAAATTAAACAAAATACTATCGATTGTGAGCACAGCGCGCAATGCCATATTGGTTATTGCGTGCTGCATCATGGGGTATTGCATCCATATTGCGGAACAGGAGGACAGCCTGCCTTTTCGCATTGTGGGCAGTATTCCGCCGGGCTTACCCAGTGTGATGTGGCCACCTGTGTCCCTCAGTGCAAATGAGACTAGTAATCAACAAGCGGAGAGTTTCCTGGACCTGGTACATGACATGGGCTCTGCATTAATTGTAATCCCCCTGATCTCGCTCATGGAAAGCATTGCCATCGCCAAAGCATTTGGTAAATAGCTGAGTATTTTCATCATTATTTTAGTTACAATAATTATATTTACTTCCAGCGTTCGGCAAACCAGTAGATGCTTCACAGGAACTCATTGCCATTGGGTCTGCCAATATAGTGACTTCCTTTGTGCAGGGCTTTCCCATAACGGGTGCGCTAAGTCGTGGAGCTGTTAACAATGCCAGCGGTGTGCGTACACCATTAAGCAATATCTATTCCGGATCATTGGTAATACTGGCCCTGCTCTTCCTTACGCCTTACTTGTGTTTCATACCGAAATCCACACTTGCCGCTATAATAATAACTGCGGTGGTATTTATGATTGAAATCAAAGTGATCAAGCCCATGTGGCGTGCAAAAAGTAAGCAATAGTACCACTTTCTTCTAAACGAAGTAGATGTTGATTAGCTAGTTCTGTTTCCATATTTTTGAAATATTTCATATTTAAAGATTAAATATATTTTTGTTACATTACCATCGAATAGAAAGCGATCTCGTGCCTGGAATTGTTACCTTTTTCGCGTGCTTGATGCTGCGACTGGAGTGTGGAATTCTGATTGGTATTGGCATCAACATTATCTCAATATTATATAACGCTGCACGTCCCAAGCTAAGTGTCGAGATACTGTCAACGCTGTCGAACATTCAGTATATGATGATTACACCCGATCGCTCTTTAATTTTTCCTTCCGTTCAATACGTACGAAATTTAGTTAATAAGTACTCTCAGCGCCAACACATGCCCGTTGTTATAGATGCTTCGCATGTCTATGGAGCCGACTTTACAACGGCCACTGTTATAGATTCCCTAATCGCGGAGTTCAATCAAAGACAACAAATGCTCTACTTCTACAATTTGAAACCAAGCATTTGTGAACTTTTTCAGGAGGTTTCAAATGCGAAATTCATAGTATGTTATCATCAAGAGCAATTGGAGGATTTATTGACTAATCATAATTCATTGAAAAGTAAGAATATTATATAATACATACAAATAAATGCAATACTATAATTTCAATAAAATATGTCATATAATTTTTATTCGTTTATTTATGAAATGTTATATTTATGTTAAATTCTGTACTAGATCAGACGGCTGATATATGATAGATATTATAAATGATTATATTTGTTTTAGATAAGTTTGCACAGTCAATTTAAATTTTTAAAAATTTATATTCAAATTTAAAATTGAATTAATTAAATGTTAATTACGATTTTACATTCAATGCATACAATAAATTTTCAGCGTTATAGTATTTAAATTAACACGAAATTTTAAGCAAACTGTTACGCAAAAAGAGCCAACAGCGTAAATCGATAAAAGCCTATCGGTAGTATCGATACTTAAATTATATCGCACGAACACAGCATGTGCTTCATTTTTCAAAGGGATTTTGTTTAGAGCACATTTCGTGTCACTTCGTTCGTAAATAAAAGTAATTTAATATAATGAAACGACTGACTGAGGAACGTACAAAAATCCTTTTCGAGAAACTGGCTAAATAGTGAGTTATCGAATTACTAACGAAATCAATGGGAATAACAATATGAAATACTTGCTTGCAGCATTGGCACAAACGTACAGCAGCTAATTGATCGGCCGGATGGAACATATTGTTTCCGCGAACACAAAGATCGCATTTATTATGTGTCGGAGCGCATACTGAAACTGAGTGAATGCTTCGGTTACAAACAGCTCGTCTGCGCCGGCACCTGCTTTGGCAAGTTCTCAAAGACGAACAAGCTGAAATTTCATATTACTGCACTCTACTATTTGGCGCCTTATGCCCAGTACAAGGTGTGGGTGAAGCCGTCCTTCGAACAACAGTTTCTCTATGGCAATCATATACCTAAATCTGGACTGGGCCGTATCACCGAAAACGCTGGACAGTACCAGGGAGTTGTCGTCTTCTCAATGAATGACTTGGCTCTTGGCTTTGGGGTGCTGGCACGATCTACAACCGACTGTAAAACTGCAGATCCCTTGACGACCGTTTGTTTCCATCAGTCCGATATAGGAGAGTATGTGCGCGCGGAGGATACGCTCTTTTAGGATTAACATCATCGCCTGTTTTGTAGTATATGTATTGACCTGCTTTTAGTAATGTTACGCATATTGTGTAAAGCATACATTAATAAGTAAATAATAAGTCCCTTGGGAGTTCGAAAAATAATTTTAATACTCTGTGTACGTGCATATGTGTATGACTGTGTTATCGGAATCTTTACACTTTGCTGTATTTCTACACGGGGCATCTACGTACTCCAGCCCAGTTTACGTTTTTGCTTGAATCGTGTTGCACATTTTCCATTACTAATGTCGTTCTGCGAAGGTAATATCTACTTTCCGCGCATTGTGTCCGCAGATCGCAAGCATAAGTCCCAGTTCATGTTTACCCATGCGCCAACAATTGATGAACTGCTGCAGACGGCTAAAAATGTGGGACTGATGTGTCGCATGTTGCTGCTGGAAACAGACGGCACGCGGTTACGTGCCAATTTATTGGTTCCCATTTACATAAATAAGGGATTTACGTTTATGGTCGTCAATGAGGTTGAAGATTGGACACCTGCACTGGCACCGGTACAGCATGAGGAATTCATTGACAATGAGTGCAAGTACCGGACAAATCATTGCAAAGTATTTCGAGACACGGTGCTAGCGGAGATACTTGACATAAAACGTGAGGTTACTAAAATAAACGCAATGCTAAACGCATTGGAGAAACATTTTGTAGCACATTAGCATCATAAAAAATATATTTTATGATTGGTACACATTTTGTCACATATGAAAGTATTGTTGATAACGTTTGATAATTTACCATCAATAATATAATATATATAATTTGCCATTAATAAATGTTTAAATGTATAGTTGTCGCTTTGAAATATGATTTTTAAATAAAATGCTTGACGTATCGATAAAATATTCTCCCGATTTCTGATAAGCTCATTACGCAAAATGTATCGATTGGTTTCGATTTTCCACATTTGAGTACGGTCTGAAACTTTTGCAAGGGTGCAAATGCAGTTTCAATTACACGAAAGTGCAACCCAGTATGTACTCATAATAACAGATGGATATTTAACAGTTTCTATATACACAAAATGCCAATAATTGTTTAACAAAGAACAGAGAACAGAATTGTTTAAACGAATTGAAAATGGTGGGCGAGGGTGAGAACACAGTTAATGAAATAAGTCGAGATGAACTTGGTTCACGTAAGAAGCTTCCCATAGTCTACTCGAAGAATTATTCTGTGCACTTTGGAGGTCTTGAAAAGTTGCATCCCTTTGATGCAGCTAAGGGCAAACACATTCAACAAGTGAGATAATCCATAAAATTAAATATTCACGATTTTGCATAAAATTGTTGATGTATTTATTTAGCTGCTTTGCAAGGAGCTATCGCTGGAATATGGAGATTTTTACAATCCTCTGGAAATTACCAAGGAACAGCTGCTGCGAGTGCACACGCCCAAATACCTAAAGTCCCTTAAATGGAGCGCCAATGTAGCTTGCATTGCCGAGGTTGCTGCTTTGATTCTGATGCCAAATTTTACAGTGCAAAAGGGATATTTACGTCCGATGCGCTACCAGGCTGCCGGGTCAATATTGGCCGGAAAACTAGCATTGGATTACGGCTGGGCTATCAATCTGGGTGGCGGATTTCATCATTGTTGCTCGTACAAAGGCGGTGGGTTCTGCGCCTATGCAGATATAACCTTACTGTTGGTTCGCCTATTTGATGTGGATCCACATCGAGTACGTAGAGCAATGATTGTTGATTTAGATGCACACCAGGGCAATGGCCATGAGCGTGACTTTAGCAATGCCGACCACGTCTACATACTTGATATGTACAATGCCTACGTGTATCCCAAGGATCATGAGGCAAAACTGAGCATACGTTGCGGCATTGAATTAAAACATCTAACTGAAGATGCATATTACTTGAGGCAACTCAATCGTTGCTTGATGCAAGCGCTTGCTGAGTTTAAGCCCGATGTGGTTGTATACAATGCGGGCACCGATGTGCTCAAAGGTGATCCCATTGGCAACTTGGCGCTCAGCGCCGAGGGCGTTATTGAGAGAGATCGCTTGGTGTTTAGCACCTTTCGCACACTGGGAATACCCGTCGTCATGCTGCTCAGCGGTGGCTACATGAAGTCCTCCAAGCGCGTCATTACCGATTCCATTATGAATCTGCGTCAACATGGTTGGCTAACTACAAACTAAATGGTCAGTGGGAACGAAAGAGAGACTACTCCTCATTGAGTACAAACTGTTTGCTGTGAGACATTTTGAATGAAGCTAAACTAGAACGTACCAAGTACGAGAATTTGAATACATTTGATAGCCAAAGCTGTTTTATTAGATCTGATGATTGTTGATGTTTTCCATATCTTATATAAATGTGTACGTGTATGTGTATGTGTGTTTATTATGTACAATTGCAAACGAGTTACATCTCTTTAAGAGTATTCGTATATATATATATATAATTCTGAGCTAATACACACATAGGAAATTCCACGAATTTGCTGCTAATTGCTAAATATGATACAAATATATATATAGTACGAGTACGCGTTATTAAAATGTATGAATACAAATACAAAAGTACATGTATGAAACGTTAACTTATTTATGAGTACTTAATCGTATTATTTATCTTAATATCATTTCATGTCTTTTGGTAAGTATTTAAGCATTCATTGACCTCCATGACTTAATGTTTTTGTTTACATCTTATTAACTTTCTGATAGCTTGCAGCCTTTCCATACTTTCCTGTCACTAACAAGCCGTTGGTGGCGGCATACTAGAAATTCAAATGCGATTATATAATTGTTAATAAATTATGAGAGAGCGTTGAATTTGTGTGGTTTGCTAAATGTTTATATCATGCACAGCTTAAAGGATAATGTATAATGTTGCAGACGTTGTTGTAGATTGGAGCTGCTGCTAAACAGCATGAACACATCAATTAAATAATCTAAAAACAATAAATAAATAAAATCAAATAATTAAACATATAAAATATCTAATGAAGGCATGACGCAATGCAAATTATTCTCTACTGGAATGTATGAAAAGGAGACTGGTTAATGCGGCGTCTTTTAATGTCGCAGATGAAAACTTACGCCGCATTACTCGCTGGCACATCCTCGAAGAGCACTTCCCAACGAGAGCTGATTATATAAACAAGGCAGAAGGATATAACGAACACAACGATGCCAATACTCAGAGTGGTAATCTCATGCACTTTGGACGGACGCAGAAAGATGCGTGCACTAAACTGCGACCACGTTGACTCCGTCCATGTCGAGTATTGACCTGAACTCCAATCGTAATCTGCAATATACATAAAAAATTAGTTCATAATCTATAGAGGCAGAATATAGTATTAAATAAACTACCTTTGATTAGAAATGCTGGACTTAGAGCATATGTAAAGTTTTGGGAAGTCCGTCGACATTCGCCCGTTCCATTGATGCCGCCAAAATAAATCCATGGCATTACATTACATTGCTCCTTTGGCGTGTCTGTTTGCGGCCGTGATAGCAGATAGCCTAGCACGCGACTTGTCCAAATAGCTCCCTCCTGTGAGCCACCCGCCACGCTGATATAGCTGAGCAGACATATAGCAAATATTTATAGTTATACGCCTTATTATCTTTGATCTATATTTACTTACCGCATAGGCGGTAACGGCGGAGGGGCAGAGCTACCGTAATAAGACGAAGCATTAAATAAACGACAGTTGGCAGATTGCAGAAAACAGTAAAGATACTCATCGGCCAATATTGGATTGGCAACCTTTCTCTGCTGGTACTGTTTGCCTGTTAGGGTTTCGTACAGCGCCATTGCAATTATAGAGGACGCATTGCGGATTTGCATTTGAATGGAATCGGATCTAAAGTGCTGCGTATCGCTCACATCCGTCAACGCTGTATAGTCTTCACTTGTGTTCACATAGACAAAACCCACGTTATCAATGTCATCGTAGATGGAATGGTAGAACCTGTTGCCAGGCACTGAATTCAAGATCAACGCCGGAAACTTAGTATCTCGACGCAAAAAAGATTGCGCTGACGTGGGCGGTATATTGAAGCCAACATTCGACTGAATGTTCACCTTAAAGTCGTAGACTATAGATGTGGCATAGCGATTAAGCCGTTGTAGCATTTGCTGAGCCAACGGAGTTGAGTTCAGTGTGTGCAGCTTGATATTGGAGATGTCGTCCAGTGTGCCAATATCAAGCATGAACTCGATATTGTCAAACGATATGGGTGCGGTGCTGGTGGACTTATCGGGAAATTCCAGATGTTCCATGTCATAGACTAGACGCTGGGAACCAATATAATCATGGGACTCTCCATTGAATGCGACAAACAGCACGTTGCGCCGTGGATCAGGTAATTCGCTCTGAGGCGGCAACAAGTGCCGCAGCGTATGTGCCACCTGTGTCATTGTGGCCAGACCCATTAGCGAATCCATTGCACCCAAACCTATAACACACAAAAACATTTATTAACTTTTCACATAGGGTATGAGTTTCGCAAGTTACCTAAACCATCAAACATGGTTGTAGTATCTATGCGACAGGACACCAGGATGAACTTCTCGTTGGCGTTTGGAGTTGGCTTAGCATCGCCAACATTCTCTGTGATATTGCGCGGGTACACGGTGGCATAGACACTGCGACCCTCAAGGGGATCACAGTATTTGCTGCCACCGAGAGTATTTATAAAGTTGGTTCGACGAATGCACACCTCAGAGTTAACCGCGGCTGACATGAAGGATTTAACTTGAATGGCACATAAACTGCGCGAGTCTTGGAACTCGTAGTCAAAATTGTTGAACTTGTCAAAACAGCTCTCCAGCTTGATAATTTCATCCATGTCCGCTATATAGTAAATTGGAAAGGGGAAATCCTCATGCAGCAGACCAGTGCCCCAACGATTCCAGGTATTGGCAGCATTGCTAGCATCACAGGTAACAGTCTCGACGCTATTGTTGAGTTTCAGACCGCTGTACTGATTGGGACACTTCAGCTCGTGCGAAAAATCATTCAAAGTTATGTCTTTGTTAAGGAGCAGCACCACAGAAATCAGTCTGGGTCCTGCTCTCTTAAGACGCATCATGTTTTCCCTGGTGAAGAATTCTTGTCTTATAAGTGGTGCATACGGAGGCGATGGGGGATTCCCAACCAAAAAATCAAAGTCTCGATCAGTGTAAACCAGATGCAGCACACCCACCGAACCCGAGTAACTTGCTAAACAATAAGAAGAATAAGAGCACAAAAAAAAATATCGAAGACTTTGATATACGCAGTAGATCCTCGTGACTTACAGGAGCATCCAGTCTGATGTGTTCCATTCAAACGCCGAAAGCAACTTGCACCCATAACGGGCTGATACATCTTATCGCGCGTTCGCTCGTTTGCAACTGTTGAGGATATTTTATTATATTTATATGTGAGTCAGTTGAACAGTTAATTTTAACGTAGGCGTTTTACAGTTAAGTATATTTGCACGTAGATATGTATGCACATATATTCAATGCCGGTGAGTAAGGCTTATTTTGGC
>JBANCZ010000595.1:0-32554 GCA_037040025.1 Sphaerogastrella javana
TAGCGGCGGCCGAGCGGCGGCAGAGCGGCGGCAAAGCGGCCTAGGGGAGCCCTAGCGGCGGCCGAGCGGCGGCAAGGCGGCCTAGAGGAGCCCTAGGCGGCGGCAGAGCGGCGGCAGAGCGGCTGCAGAGCGGCGGCAGAGCGGCTGCAGAGCGGCGGCAGAGCGGCTGCAGAGCGGCGCCAGAGCGGCCTAGAGGAGCCCTAGCGGCGGCTGAGCGGCGGCAGAGCGGCCTAGAGGAGCCCTAGCGGCGGCAGAGCGGCGGCAGAGCGGCTGCAGAGCGGCGGCAGAGCGGCCTAGAGGAGCCCTAGCGGCGGCAGAGCGGCGGCTGAGCGGCCTAGAGGAGCCCTAGCGGCGGCAGAGCGGCGGCAGAGCGGCTGCAGAGCGGCGGCAGAGCGGGCTAGAGGAGCCCCAGCGGCGGCAGAGCGGGTGCAGAGCGGTGGCAGAGCGGCCTATAGGAGCCCTAGCGGCGGCAGAGCGGCGGCTGAGTGGCGGCCGAGCGGCGGCAGAGCGCCGGCAGAGCGGCCTAGAGGAGCCCTAGCGGCGGCAGAGCGGCGGTAGAGCGGCGGCAGAGCGACGCCAGAGCGGCGGCAGAGAGGGGGCAATTTTTTATATTTAACATTTAATCAGTGTCATTAACGGCATTCAGCGCAAACGAGGCATTTGATAAGTTCGGCTAAGCCTGATAATTAATTTTCTACGTTTTCCGCGATTTTTTTGCGAATTATTTCCCTTTTTAATTTCGTATGAAATCTCATTTATTGAGCAATTACAACAACAACAACAACAGCATCAGCGACAGCCACAGTGGAACCAGCATTATAAGCTAGGAACTTCCCTATAGTCCAGTCTCAGGATCAGACCCTTTTGTTGCAGTTCTGCGACAGTTTTTGCAGTTAAGAGGATTATTGGCACAGGCAACAACAACTACAACAACGACTACATAAACTATAACAGCAACAACAATTTGAGCAATTTTCCCATTTTTCTTTTGTTGTCTTTGGCCGTCTGTGCAAATTTTTATTGAAAAATTTTCCAATTTTTTCAGTGATAAATTCACACAGTTTTTCAATTATTTTATTTGGCATTTTTTCACAATTTTTTGTTGTTTCTTTGCTTCTTTTTTGTGTGTCTGTTGCATGGGCTGTCAGTCGCATTAGCGGCGACCTCGACGTCCAAATCTAAATCCGAATTCAAAAACCGTATCCGGGTCTGAGTACGGCTAATGGTCCAACGACTCTGACACTGACCCGCGCGTGTCAGGCGATGCGTTCGGGGTCGCGAACGGGGTTGGCAACGCTTATTAATGGGTTCAGTTAATGTGTCACAACCCCTTCAACGCTATAGAAGCCTAGGTCTAGTTCTACCCCTACCCCTAGGCCTACCCTTACCCCTATCGAATAGAACTAGCTTAGGTGTAGTTGCACAAAAAGAAAGAAAATTAAATTTTTCCCGTTTTTTTTTTATGCTTAAAAATTCGCACAAATTTTTTGGGTAAAAAAATGTAATTTATTAATTTCGCATGGTCGTGTGACAGTTGTGATCCTGATCCTTTATTTACACATAGCGCTGCGGCATTCGGATGACTCTTTTTACCCCCTGCCCCTGCCCCATAACCCTTAAATCCATTTTGAGTTTTTGTTGCTTTTTTTGCGTAAAATGTCAAGAAAAATTTAGTTTTTTTTTTTTTTTTTTTTGAGAGAGAAATTTTGCCTGGAAAATTCGCATTAAATGCAGTAAATTGTAACTTTTTGAAAGGGTTGCAACCCTTTTGCACAGATCAATGCATATCCCTTAACCCTAGATGGCATTATGGCAACCCGTCCATAGCTCAAAAGTAATTTCCGCTGACCCCTTTTTGGGCGCAAATTTTACACATTTTCAATGAAAAATCAAATAAAATTATTGGAAAAATTGTGCCGAAAATACGGAAAATGCTGAAAATTGATGGGTTGCAACCCTTTTCTTTTGTGCAACAATGCGATCGACAACAACAACAGGGCGACTCGTCTAATGCCTAACAAAACAGAACATAAAATATAATACCCCATTCCCAATATGCTCTAGCTTGCCATTCCCTTTCATGTCATCATTCTTTCATGCTCAGGTTGCCCTGACATTTTGGAGCATGTGACATTCGTGCGCTTCGCACGCGTGTTGATTTCAAATTTCAAATTTCTATTTCAATTTCAATTTCATTTTCAATTTGAGTTCTTTTAACCAAAAGCAGCTGCAAATTTAACAGAGGGACGAAGCATTGGAAGAGAGACACAGAGCAAAGACCTAGAGCAAGCTATAGTTGAAGAGGGAAACTAATACATTTACTCACACTCACACTCACACTCACACACACTCACACTCACACACACATCTACATGTTTAGTTCACGCTGTAACTGTTTCAATATCTTACTGTTTTTTATGGGTTTATGTTTACTTGATACGATTCTCGATATTATTGACGCTCGCGTTCGACTCGTGTTTGTACAGTGACTTAGGGGTCTTGTTCGGTTCGGTTTGTACAAATGCCAATAAAACACAATGATAAGAAAACCTATTCATGTTATATAGGGAAAACCCTAGTTCTTTTTTATTCAGAGTGTTTAAACTGTGCCCTGGGGTTGGTGTCATAATATACGACTCTTTAAATCGGGCCACGTGCCACAGAAAGTAAACCATGCCGGCTGCCAGGGATCCTCAGACTTAAAACTAGCAGTTGGTCAAATATGATCATAGGTTTATGTGTTGATATTAAATTTAATTAGTATACCTAAGGGATTTGCAATAGGAGGTGTTGTTTTGTATAATAATAATAATTTATTATAAAATTATCGGTACTTCAAGGACTCTCGAAAAAGAGTTGATATTTTGAAATAAATAAATTGAAGTAAATTAAAGTAAATTATATTCTTGTTAAATTAAAAAGATATTAAATTATTATTATAATTATTATCGAAAGGTTTTCCAATAGGAGATGTTTTTTTGTATAACATTACTTATAAATTAAATTAAATGATTGTGAAGTTCTCTTTAAACTGCTTGAAATGTGTTTAATGTGTTGGCCAAGTGCCTGATAAACTACCAGAGATATATATTCAAGGCAAACACTGAGTAGGGAATTGAAAGCCAATAGATATAGATAATAGATAAAGGATATATACACACACATATAGATGTAGATATATGTGAGAGTATATGCTGAAGTATCTGGGCAAATATATATTTCAGTTTCAGTTTCAGTTACAGCTTTGGTTTTGCTTTCAGTTATTGATGTGCTGCTGCTGTTTGTCATCCACAGTCAAGAGATAAAAATGAAGGAGACGTAGCAGCAGCAGCAGCAGCAAGAGCAACAGCAACAACAGCAGCTGGCAGATGGAGTAGGGTGTAGGGGCGGGCGGTCTTTTGGCCAGTTGGTCATCGTCAGATTGTTTATTTCGCCCTTTTTTTTACTTATTTAATATAAACTCAACACAAAGGCTGACCACACACACACACACACACACACACACACACACACACACACACGCATAGCTACGTAAGCCGCTTACTTACGCACTTCAATATCTGTAGCCATATCTGTGAGTGTGTGTGAGTGTGTGTGTATCCGTGTGATAGTGCATGAAATTTATTGGCGCATTGGGGGCGCCTCAGTATGAGTAAAGTTTTCATGCACGAACAGAGCAGACAAGTAAAGAAGAGAGGAAGAAGGAGCAAGAGAGAGAGAGAGAGAGGGAAAGAGGGAGTGAGAGAAAGAGAGAGAGAGAGAGTAAGAGATAGAGAGAGAGAAAGCGAGAGAGAGTGAGAGAGAAGAGTGAAAGAGACAGAGCGTAGCTCCGGCTGTTGCTGTCGAGTTTCGTTTACCCAAAATGCGAGGCTTTTATAATTTTATGCCATTTCTTTCAATATTTATTTTGTTATTATGTTTTTGTAATGAGTCCTTGTTGCTGTTGTTGTCAACAGCAGCGACAACAACAGCAACAACAACAACAACACCAACAACAACAACAACAACAGCAACTTTGACGAAATTAGGACGAAAATGTTGGATGATGACGTTGGAAATTGGAAAAATTCTATCCATAGATTGTATATGTGTGTGTGTGTTTCTATGTATGTGTGTGTATTTGTATTAGTGTATGTGTGTTTGTGTATTGCTATGGAAAATTCCGACTGGCGCTGGGCACATAAATTAATTAATTTTGTTTTTGCCGTTGCTTTTTTTCTCATTTTGTGTTTTTTTTTTGTTTTTGTTTTTGGAGGGTAAAAGCGATTTTTCTATCGAAATTTTATTGATGTCATTGAATTTGAACTACTTACTATGTTCGAACTTTCGAAATGGAGCAAATGAGTTTAGTTGGAGTAACTAGAGGGTGTTATAAATATTAATTTGTTGATTATAGAATGAGAACAAAAAATGTTGTGTGGTTACATAAATAAGCAAAAATATGTTAATTAAAATTATAATTTTAAATTTCAGTTATGGAATGTATTGCTTAATAATGTAGAATGTATTTGTGTTAATTTACAGCATGTAAAACTTTTTAAATTAATGGTAATTCAAGTGCCAAAATGATCATAGAGGAAGAAAGAAGAATGAAAGAGATGAATAGATTGTTTAGCTTTTTGCTTGTCTTACTCGATTTGCTGTGATTGATTTTTGTGTAGTTTTTAATTAAACGCATCTCATATTTATTGCCATAAATAATTTGCTCGGTTTCCGACGCTCGCCTTTAATTTGTAAAGCGATAAATAAGCAACGCTCCCACATGGCAAGACATTCGAGCAAAAACTACCGTAAGTACACACACAAACACACTCACATACACACTCACACACTCACAATCACACACATACTAACACTCACACAGTTACACGCATGCCGTAAAATAAAACACAAATGAAAGTGAAAAGAAAGTAAAGAAAGCAGCAAGGGAAAGGAGAAGCAGCTGTAGGAAAAAGTGCTGAACGCAGAAAAGTACAAATTGCCCACAAAATATAAAAACGAACGCACACAGGCAGAGCCCGAAGGAAGACCACACCTCCCCCTCCCCCCACAACAAAAGCAACAAAATGGAAAAAGAAAAACCCCATACTCCGAAAGGAAAATCCTAAAACCCATGCCAATGTCCAATGTCCAAGCGAAAGCCAACAACAAGAAAAAAAAAGTTCAATTTACTACTTTTCACTTTAGCATCCGCAGCCGCGTCGCCCTCTGCCTAATACGAAACACACGCACCCAAATAGCAGCAACAACTACAAAACAACAACAACAATAAGAGTAATAACAATAACAACAACAGCAACTATGACCACCCTCAGTTGAAAGGGCAACGGCGTCATGAGTCTGAAATTGGAGAAGACGCTTTGGAACAGCAGCAGCAGAAGCAGCAGCCTTAAAGTTAGCATTCGAGAGGGGGAAGAGGTAGTACAGCAACACACACAAAAGCATCCTTGAATATCCACACACTCAAACATATTCACACACACACACACACGCTCATATACACATTCATTCTCCCGCTTCCCTGGCGAACGTCAAGTTTTTGCCTTTTGCCTTTGCGTTAAATTTTTCTTTTTATTTTGGAATTTTTCGATAGCCTCACCGTATCACTCACACGCACACTCTCAAACACTCACACACACACTCCAATACACATACACACACACACACACACACACACACATATGAATAAGCGTAAGAGGCGGGCACACAAGTTACTCATTATACCCACTGACATAAAGACTAAAGGGCATATCGAACTGATAAAACATTTAGAGGTAAAAAAATTGATCTAAATTGAAAATTAAAATTAAATTCATTTAATTAAATTTATTTTAAATTAAGTTATAACTCTTTAAAATATAGTATAATTGCAGAAAATAATTATTGTATGTATATTATTACAATTTCTGTTATACTTTAATTATATAGTAGAAAACAAAAATCTAATTATTATTAAAAATTTAAAAAAATATGTGTAAATATGTAAAATATAGTACATTTGCTTAGAGCAATTTTTATATTATTATTATTTTATTTTTTTATTCCTAAAATCTCTGGAATCTTGAATTTAAATATTAATTAAATATAAATTTTAATATATTTGTTAGTTTTTCCAGCATATTAAATTTTTATATTATTTTGTTTTTTGTTTTTGCATAAATATAACAATTTTTCTTCTATTTATTACGTATTTAAATATTAATAAATACTTTCAAATATGCAATTTTAATAAATAAAATGTACAAAAATGTATTCGTATATTTCCAATATTTCCTAGAGTATAACATAGTCGACTCCGTTTGCGTTTTGCTTTAAGGTCAAGCCAGAATAAAATAAAAAGAAAGTTTCCTTCCCTTCTTTGCTGAATTTTCTTCTTTTTTTTTTTTGGTTTTTAGATGAAAATTACAATTTTTCTCTTATTTTTCTCTCAACTTTCATACAAAATGTGCTGCCATCTTGTTGCTTGCTTCCTGTGGCTGCTCTGTCCCCCGCTTTAGCTGCAGCTTGAGATTCTTTTACTCCTACTGCTGCTGCTGTTGCTACTTCTTATATGTGTGTTGCCCCCTTTTTCCGCAGCAGCAGCAGCACCAGCCTCACTGTAGCTGCTGCTACGTAACCAAACATATATGTAGATGTATGTTGTTATGTATGAGTGTGTATGAATGTGTGTGTGTTTACCTCGGGGCAGTTTTGTGCCTGGCTCGGCCTACACTCATCAACGCCCACATGTACCCCACCCACCGTTACTATGTGAGTGTATGTGTGTGTGTGTGTGTGTGTGTGTGTGTGTATCCAATTGAAAGGGAAAGCAGCAAACAAAAAAAAACCAAAAAAAAAAAAGAAGAAAAATCTCAAAACGCAACAAACTGAGCTAAATCCCAGTTTAGTTTGATGGCTTTGGTTCGGTTTTCTATAAGTGTATATATATGTATGGTATATATATATAATTATATATGTATCCATGTATATGTATAGGTAGAGAATGCCAAACAGATTGGAAAATCTAACTCGATGTGGAAAGTGAAAGTAAGTGAAGGCGAAATGCGAAGGGAAAGAACTTGTATTAGCCGTACTTAATAAAAATGCTGACGCTACCCACACTGACCTGTAATCATAGACGAACTACCCTACTAAAATAGTCAATCACTAAGATAGCATTTGGTTGGGAATTGGAAAAGGGAATTCTAGTACTGTATCATCTTTGCATAAACCTTCAAAATATTTCCGTTTTAGTTTTTTCGATTTCAAAATACAATTACGATTCTATTAAATTGTGTACACACTTTTATTTATTTATGTTTTTTATATATACATATATATTTTAATAATATTTTAGTTAATAGTATGGAAATTTCGGCTTATCTATATCGTTATATGGAACGTCATTATTGTATCATATTTTATTATTCCATCTGCATGTCACTTGCATTCTTAAATCTGCATTTGAGTTTGGTTGTCCTTCATGCGGATTTACTCTATTGGTTGGATGTGATCAAGGTGATATTCTTTCATCCAGTCAAAGTGTCTTTCGTACTCTATGGATTCGACATCTTTGTGTGCCTGATCAATAAATGCCTAACCAGGCTCCTTAGACGCGGCGCATTGTGGATGAGGAGTTATCTGAAGCGTGTCTTTGGCAACTATATAGTGCGACGAATGGTTTCCGATCTGCAGAAGGAATTTACCATGGCTTCCACTGTATTCGATCAGCATCTTCTAAATGATGATGCGGCCAGGAACCGCATGCAAATCATCCGTGATCGTACCTATAAAGTGGTTGAAATCTTTCGACGCGATGCGAACACCCTGCTCCTGAATGAGTACTTGCCCCTAGTGAACGGTGCGGTTTCCATTCAATACTATCTCTACTTAATCATGACTGAGGAGAGCCTGAGACAACAATGGTTTGGCTACAATCACGTACAGGTTGATGTGACCAACGAGATGCTCTGGCGTCTCATGTATCCCATGCCATAATAATAATAATAATGCAGATTAGGAAGCATATTCATTCTTTGTTTATCATAAAACAACAAATCGCTGTAAATAAACTTAAAAAAAAAAAAATTATTTAAAACTACTTCATTCGCCTTGTCTGTTATGCCTTGTTGTTGCCCTCTCAAAAGTCATTAATATTTCTCTTTTTTCTGGATTTGTTTTGCTCCTGTGGCGCCTATGACTGTTTATTTTTGTTTCTCCTCCTGCTTCTTACTTAGTGCGTGTCATTCGCGTCATTTATTTAAATTGCCACATTTCGGGTCTAATGTGCATATGCCAACGAAAATACAAAATAACAAAGCAATAACAACAACAACAAAAAAATTACAACAACAATTACAACAACAACAATAACTACTACTACTATTGTAACAGCAGAGGACGCACCAAAAATAAAACATAACTAAAATTTCCACCCCAAAAAATGTAAATAATAATGTAAATATTTCATAGTAGGGAAGGTGCCACACAGGAGGAACCCTGTGTTTGATATTTCTACACATGGCGTTTTGTTTAATTTTTTAGATTCTTAAAAATAATAATGTAATGTAGGAGGGATAGGCAGATAGACTAACTATTTAGACGTGCATAGGTCTACTGGACTTGTCATGATAAATAAAAATATCAAGGAACCGAAACCGTAACCCAAACTGATATTTCAATTTATCAAAGATCAAATTCGATACCGGAACCTTATTTTAATTCTACTTTATTCTCCTAAGAATTGTTATTTCGAATTTATTTTAATAATGCATTCATAATAAAAGGTATTCCAATTTAATGGAGTTTTTAACGTTAATAAAAATAAATAATTATAATTACAAGATAACGTATAATATAAAAATATAGTAATATAGAGTTTTTATATATAAATATATATATATATATGGTTCATGAGCCTTGTACAGCTTCCTTCAATTTCTTCCTTCGAATTTGGAGTTTACACATAACTAATGGACCCTTTCGTAGATTTTAAAAACAGGGTCTAAAAAAAGTCCCCGAAAAAGCTAAAAAATGAGAGAAAAACAACCATCGCGCTCAAAAAGAAAAAAAATATAATTTTCCAAACAAAAATCCATAATAGGTTAAATTATTAAAGTTTGTTGTTGCTTCAGTTATTCTTGTTGGAAGCCTGTCGTGCTTTGTGTGGGGTTTTTGACACGACGACCCAAGGACTTGTGACCATTTGCGCCGCCACGAGAATAATTTCAATAGCTGCGCGGCTAATAAATACCCTAGACGATTCCATTTTCATAAAAAGATTAGAATGAATTTAATTGGATATACTTGTAAATGAAAGCCAATATAGGGATAAAAAATGGGGTTTGTTTTATTTTACATTTTATAAAATTCTGTTAAATAACAGCTTTATAACACATAGATTTCTTAAAATGTTAGCCACACGCACATGCTGCTAGCTAATGTTATTTAAATACAGGGTATAAAAGCGACAATTCTTGAAAATGGTGCCAGAGCATATGGTGACAAAATCGTTGTTGTCGCTGTTGTTGTGGCTGTGGCTGTGGTTGTTGTTGTTGTTATAGTTGTTTGTTGAGGTTGTAGTTGTTGTTGATGTTGTAGTCGTTGTTATTGTTGAAATTGTTCATGTTGTTGTCGTTGTTGTTGTTTGAGTTTGTGTTTCTCTTTGGCGCCATTTGCTTTGTCGCTGTTGTTGCCTCCGCCTGCACAATTTAATTGAGAGTCCAAATTAAACACACACACACACACACACACACACAAAATTAAGTATATATATGTATGTATGTGTATATGTGTTGTTACTACTTATGTTTCGGCAGAGTGTCATTGTGTGTGTGTAAGTTGGGTGTATAATTTGTAGTCTTAGCTGCGTGTGTGATTGTAAAATCGATTAAAAACTAATTTTCAAGTTGTACAAGTCTACAGTATATACTATATAGTATATAGTATATATATATATTATGAGCTAATGACCAGTCCACCAGTCAAAGCACACACACCCACACACACACACACACACAATCAGTTGAGAATGTAAGGCAAGTGAGTAAAAAGCAGCAAGACGCCTGGCACTTAGCAGCGACAGCTCATTATGACGTATCCCTGGTGTAAAGAGAAAGAGACGGAGACTGAGACTGAGACTGAGATAGAGATGTAGATAGAGATGGAGAGAGTGTCCCTAGTCCAGTTGGCAGCTCCAAGTGCCAAGTGCTGATGGGGAAAGCAATAAGCAAAGCAAACAAACAAACAGCTTGAGTGACGCCCCGGCGACAGACACCAACAAAACAAAAAATACGAATACGAATACGCATACGAATACTGAGTATGAGTAGCTACGCATATGAATCTGTTGTAACAATGTTCATATTTTGGCTAAATTATCAACAGCCTTTAACACATAGAAAACTATAGAAATAGAAACATAGAAAGAGAGAGAGACACAGTATGATTGCAATATCTATGAAAAGTTTTCGGCGACACAGGAAGCACATCAAGATCTATGGAACTGTCACAAACACGCGCCGGACACACCCCAAGGCTGTAAAGAAAAAAAAATAAGTGCGAGACTTTTCCGCCTTGGGCATAAACATAATATGGAGGCACATTCTTTACAAAAATTATTGATAAGACATACAGATACTCACATGTAATACAAATATTGACATACTCTGATTTCGCAAAAGAATGCCCGGCCAGGCAAGACCAGGACCGACCGTTCGTTCCTGGCGTGGGGGTGAAATGATGGAAAAATGTACCCATGGTGGTGGAAAATCGAAGAAAAATCTACAACAGATCAGAGTCAAACTTCTGCACACATTACAAAACTGAAAGCAAATGTCAAAAACTGAAAAAGTTGCCGCCAGACTTTCCTCTCTATCTCGAGGGTCGCACAATCAGCTTAGAACTTTCTTCTCTTTCTCTATATATATAGAGAGACATATGTATAAGTAAGGCTGAGCTGGCAGCAAAAGTCACCAGGACTGTTAAACGCAGAGATGATGACACGTACTTGCTAGAGTTTTACCTGTTTTTTTGTTTTGGTATAGTAAAGTAATAGAGATTTGCGTGATTTGTTTTTTTGTTGTTGTTTATATTTAATGGTTTAAATTCATACAATATATATGTATATATGTATATGGTTGTATATATATTTAATATAATCATTAAAACACATACAATTTTTGATAAATGCTCGCTTACAATCGAATGACAAAAAGAGAAAGGGGAAACAGGTGAGAGAAAGACAGAGAGAAAGAGGGAAAGACAGATTGGGCTTGGGTATAGGAAAGGATTAGGTTGAGGTTAATTGTTTTGCTGTTCTGCTTTATAGAGGGGATTTTCATTTCGTTAGACATATAATATAAATATAAATAATTATGTATAATTTAAATTTGTATGGGTTTTTTTTTTCATTTTCGTTATTTCACACATAGTTTTACATAATAACAAAGTTTTCTTTTTTTTGTTTTGCGAAGAGTAAAATGTTAAATATAATATGTATATATATAATCATATATATATATATATATATATATTGTTTTGCCAATTGCAAAATAAATTTTGATTTTTTGCTCATATTTAATATATAATTTCAATTTTGATTTATTTATTTTTTTTTTGCTTGCGAATTTTGTATTCAATTTTGATTTCATGCTCTTCTCTTCACTTCACATCTTCATTTGGTTTTATCATAAATTTTGAATGCGATTTTGCCAATGTTTTTCATTTGTTATTTTTTGTGTTTCTTATAAACTAAAATCTAGTTAATTTATTATTTAATTATTTAATTCATTTTGATTTGTTGCTCTTTTCTTCATACTCATTTTGAATTTTGTTGCCAATTTTGCTTAGATTCTAAGTAAAATGTTTTCTTGTTTTTTGATTTTTCTCCGGCTCAACAGAGTTAACATTTTTATCGGTTTTCTCTGAGGCCAAAAATTTTGATTTATGCTCTTTAAAGGTACGTTGCAAGTTCTTTGTAAAATTGTTTACTTAAACTTTATATATATGTATTGTATATATACTTATATATATATTCTATATAACTTTTGTCAATTTTGATTTGTGCGCTCTTTGTGTTAGATCAACTGAAAAACGAATAAAGTGCAAAATGTTCAAAAGGAAAATTGAGAAAAATTGTTAATGCCCTAGCCCAGTTGACCAAAATGAATGAATTGATATTGATATTAATATTGAGAGATTGTAATAATGTCATTTTTGTTTTAATGTCTGCAACGGTTTAATTTGCATACACAATTTTTGCCAAATGTTGCCTGAAAATCTAAGCTAAACAGCAAAAGAGGGCGGAATACTCACATCACCCTTCGGAAAATGTCCGTGTCCTTTAGTCCGTTTGTCATGAAAATTGCATTTTTCATTTTTCACATGCTGCACATTCAGTACATTTCCATTTTCTATTGCATTTAAAACATGCAAATTGTGGCATACACCCCTGTTTGGCTGTTAGACCGTCTGTCCCTTGGTCCTTCATCCCGCAGAGCCTGCGACTTTTTGGCAATTGTTTGATGTAAAAATTGCTTGGCCCGGGATTATGTAGACAATGCCAAAATGCCAGTCGATGCCATTATAAATTGCCATAAAAATTCAATAGAAACTATCGAAAAAATGCAGAGAGTAAATCCGAGAAAATATACACACAGAGAGAGCGAGAATTTGCATGCAGGCAACCAAAGAGGGTGCAGAATTTTTGGCAAAAACCTTGAGGGGTTGCTTTAGCAACAACGTACGATTATATATCAAAGTTATAGCTTTAATTGCACTAGTCGGAGAAAGTATCGTATATCCTGTCTACTGTGCGTAATCAATGGAATGAAATTTGCATGGACACGTGACAAATAATTAACGAAATAACAGAAATACGGAAAAACTAGCCAACAGCCCTAGAGAGACAGCCGGGTAGTACACTGAGAGAAACAACCACACACATACAATTTGTGCATACATTTTAAACAATTGTGCATTTTTATAGAATTTTCCAAACATTTTTTTACTACCAGCACACGCTAGCAGCTGCACAATTTGAATTTTCCACGGAAAATGCAGCAGCTTGACCCCTCGCAGCGCCTGCGCTCATTCAGTTGACCGTGTGGGCTTAGCTATGCCCAGCTCCGTCTATTATTATTTTTTTTATCACGTTTTCTATATGTTTTTTGCTTTATGCTCTATGCACTAATCATTTTCGAGGGTTTTTTTTAAGCAAATACACTAATCAGCGTCTGCGTGGGGGTTGAGCCGGAAATAAAACTCACTTTTTATGAGGGTGTTCGCTCTGTTGATAACGGAGCCCGATAGAGAGAGGGGGGCAAGGCAGAGGAACTAAAAATCTAAAGTGTACAGCTGCTAGACAGAGTTATTCAAAAATGCATTAATACGCTTTTTTGTTGACAAATTGCATTTAAAAAACTATAGAAAAGTAGGGAGAGAACCCGATTGTAATGAGACTATATATGTTTATACTTTAAGGGGTCTCTGTAGTTTCCCATTCTGCTTGTTACTCACATTTTGTAGACCCTTTTGTGTTTTTAAAACTCAAGAAAATTCAATAAAATATCAATTCAATAATTTACAATGGAAGGCGTTAAACCGGCATGAAGTCGCCGCAATCATATCCATAAGAAGTTACCCCTATGTAAAAAACAAAACAATACAAAATCAAAGACTCTCACTTCTTAAAGAGAGGATGAAGTGAGAGTGTCAATTGGCAGCAATCAGTGGCAGTTTAGTTGATTTTTCTCTTTTTTACACGATAAGATTGCATCAATTTGGATTTAGGTATACGACTGACACGCTTAGAGGTCTTTGGGGTTGGGCTGAGGCAAATGAAATGATATATATCGTATATAGAAATCAAATAAAGCAAACTCAAATTTAACAAATAGACATGTTTATTTATATATATACAATACAAAATATAAGTATGTGAAATGTAAAATGTAAAATATAATTGAATTAAAAATTAATTGGGCATAAATTGAAAATGGAAAATTAAAAGCTATATATGGTATGTTATTCATTGTTATTGATATTTCTCTATGAATATATATATATATTTTCTTTCCTTTTGCTATTTGATTGGCTTGGAGTTTATAATTATTGACTACAGCGATGCAGCTGCTAAAAGGCACGCAGCATTTTAAAAAACACACGTTTTTAAAAAATAAAATTAAAAATAGCATAAACCACATCGCTGTAGACAATATATACTATATATGTTTGATCTGTGTAACTATTATTATCAGTATGGGCTCAGACTACAACTTGAATCAACAACTACACAATTCTGCAGAGAACAAACGCCTTAAATACTATAAAATAATATGCAGAACTGTGTAGAATGAAGTCAAGACGGGTCTGTGTTTGTTCGGATCTGTTCGGGGCATTTATAAATGTATCTATAGGTCTTGAGATGGTGCTCTAATGGCCTAGCCATAGGGCTGAATCCCAAGCTCTGTGACTAGATTGAGTTTACTGTGGTTCATTTTAGCGACTAGCATCGTACTTTGGTCAGTTTACTGCATGGAATGTCACGCTTACGAACTAAAAACTTAAACTTTAGCTTAAACTTAGGCTAAGAACTAAATGTGTAAAGGATTAAAACGTTTAACTAAATGTAAATATTGTTTTTGTTTTTTTTTTCTTTCGTTTTCTTTGTGCTTACTCTTTATATTTGGTTTTTGTCGTTTCGTTTTGGGTCTGGCTTGATTTTGTTTTGCATTTTGAGGTAAATTCACTAAAAATTTCATTTACTTTATCAATCTGTTCGCTATAGGTTTGCAAAGCATAAATGTTCTTTATATTGTTTATATAAATTCATTTATTTAAATTATTGTTTTCAAGTCCGTTTGAGGTAGCATTAATTATTATTTATATATCTTTGTTTTACTTTGTTTATATTTCGTTTAAGTTTATATACTTTATATTTTTGTTATGTTTCTTTTAGTATGTTATTTGGTATTTTATTCATTTAGTATTTATTTAGAAAAAGTACTTTAATGGTCATTGTACTTTTTTTTGCCCTGAGTTCTGTTCTGTGTTTTCTTTTTTGTTTATTTTTTTTTTCCTTCTACATAAGAAAAACCTTTACTGGCGCCATTTTTCAACAATTTTCATATGCACACAAAATCGGTTCTACTTGTATTCTGCTAATAGATCATATAGCCCCTCTATAGTTTATACTTGCAATTAGTTTTATGTACAATGTGTGTGTATGTTTGGCATAGACTGTACTACAATAGAAATAGTAAGTAAAACATTAAGAGGAAAAATTTGTAAAAAATAGGGGGAAATTTGTAATGTGGATAGAGCCGTATGAAGAAAAATTGAATAAGTTGCTCATAATTATCTACAGTGTATAGTATTTTAGTTGTGCATTGAAACTGTTGGTGTTGAAGCAAGTATACCCTTCCCAAATCATTTTACTTAGCTGTATACATTATTTCCTTTTCCTTTGACTTTGACTTTACTTAATTTTTGATTTTTTTGTCTAAATTTTCCGTTTGATTTTGAGCAAATTTGTGCATAGTTTTGCTGTAGCTTGACTGTACCTTTTCTCTCTGTTTCTATGTGTGTATGTAGCTTTTCCCGTATAACTAGTTAGCACTACTAAATGTGTATATATTATACCAAAAATGCTCTAACCTAAGCGCAGCATAACCAGCCATATATGTATATATGTGTATGTATGTTTGTATATATATATGGTACATCATAATTCTCTTTAGTTAGTTTAAGCTGCTACGATATATGTTTGTTTGTTTGATTATAAGTTTTCTATATCATCTAACTGGAATCCACATCCCTCTGTACTCTCCTCTACGCTCTCCGATGTCTGCTTATGAATAATGTACGTATTTAAATTTCCTTTTGACTAAGTTTCCACTATTTCATCCACTATGTTTTTCCTTTTTTTCGTTTAGTTTTTGGTTTTTTTTTTACCCTTCCCCGTTTACGATACGTTAATGGTTTTTTAAAAATTACTATTACGCATAGGAACTTTGATATTAATCACTAGAGATATAGATATATGTACGTTATGTATTGTATGTATAGTTATGTACTATTTTTCATCATTATCATCATCATCATCATTTATCTGTTATTATGTATTATGTATTTTATGGGATATTGTTATAAAAAAATATGCATTTAGCACTCTGTGTTGCCAGCTGAAACGGACTTGTTATTGTATCGGTTATAATGGTCTATATAGTATATATATTTTTTATATTTCAGTTTTATTCGGGTTCCATGTTATACACAAAACTCATGCTCTTGCCATCATATACTATATGTATAAGAGCAATTATGAAAGTTGCATTCGTTATTAATATATAGTATGTTCGTTTATAGATCGTTTTCGTTTAAAGTGTTTTATTATTATTTTGATTTCGTTTCAATTTTCATTAATTGTTGTATATAATCTTTAATAATGAGCTCAACTAATATGCGCACTCAGTCTTTTGTAGTTCCACTATTTTGTCTTTGTCTTCGTTTCATTTATGTCAATTAACGGGCTGAGGATCTTGGGATGTTTACTGCTAACCGACACTGTGATCAGTTGTAGTAACTATTATGGCTCAATGAGAATGGGTGGAGATTTTGATGTATTCATCTTGTTCTATTGTATTAGAAGGCTTTAATATCGATTATTTCCTTGATCAATTGTTTACTATTGTGTTTAAAATTTTGAATTATTTTAAATTAAATTTTCTATTATATTTTTACCGTTACCATTGAGCCATAATCGTGTTGAAATGCTTCTAAAAAAAATAACAAAACTTAAACTGGATTCACTTACATACGCTGGCAACACTTTAGTGTTGTATTTGTAGTTGTTTGCTTGTTGATTCTGTTGGTTTTACCTGTGTCCTTAGGCCGGTGTTAGTCTGAAGCTTAGCGTGGCCGACCCTGAGGCACGCATACGCACCGGGAGGTAGACCAAGGCTGGCGCAAAGAGTCCCTCAGCATCGGCATCGGCTGGCGAGAGATGGAAGGCCTGCATCTGATATGCTTCCTCGGATTTGATCGGCTGGGCGTAGCTGGCGGGTTTGCCGCTGCCATTGGCCAGATCGGTGCAGAGTTCGAAGGGTGAGGTGGCCGCCGAGCGTTGGCCGCCCATTCCGTTGGGTGTGCCTGGCTGGGAGTTGCTGTTGCTGTTGTTGTTGCGTCCTCCTGCAGCTGGTATGGGCGTCACGGAGTTGGAACGTTGGGCTCTGGGTGAGGTAAGGGCAACTGTTGCATTGTTGTTGCTTGGTGAGGGTATCGTGTTGGGCGTGGGTGTGGGCGTTGATGTGGGTGTGGGCGTGGGTGTGGGTGTGCGTGTATTCGCCTTTGACTGGCTGTTGTGGTTGCTGTTGCTGCCGCTCTGCCAGCTGTTGCTGCTGTTGTTGTTGTTGCTGTTGGTATTAATGTTGTTGTTGTTATTGTTGCTGCTGCCGCTGTTGGTGCTCAGATTCGTGGGCTCATTGTGCTCTGCATCATATTTGAAGAGTCTATCGATTCTGTCGCGATTTGGCTTGGTTCTAGCCTTGCCCTGCACCAAAGCAAACGATCTGTTGTCCCTGTCATTACGTGGCGGCTCCGCCTCGGCGGCGACCTGCGCCTCGCCATCCCCAGCACCTGCACCATTGTTGAGCAGCGCATGGGAGCGCTCGTGTATGAAGAGGAATGCATAGTAGGGGGTGGTGAAGTTGCACAGCGAGCACTGGTACTCCTTGAAGCGGGGCGTCTGCTCGAACATGCCCGGTAGACCGGGCAGTCCCGGCAGCGGCATGCCCTTGGGAAGCTGCATCTGACCGAACAGTTGCTGCTGGGCATTCTGCAGCGCCTGGGCTAGATTATTGGAAGTGGGATTCCCATTGGGTATCTTGAGCGTGGGACTATTTGGCTTGCTGCCCGAGCTGCCGGCAACTGTTGCTGCTGCTGCCGTTGCCTGTTCCAATTCGCGCAGCTTCTCAATGCCAGCGGCGCCATGTTCGTTCATTAGATGCGTGCGGAGCCACTTGGCGCTGCGGAACTGACGCGCGCACAGCGGACAAAGCTCCGTAGTGGCGCTGGTGTCGCTGCTCAACGGCGTCATATTTAGCTCCGATTCCAGGAGCTGCTGTTGTTGCTGTTGCTGCTGCTGCTGTTGTTGCTGCTGCTGCTCTAGTTTGACGCCGTTCTGACCGCGTGGCTGCGGCAGCGGTGCACCGTCCTCGATGATGCCATGCGTGTTGTGTTTATGCACGCGCAGAAAGTATTTGCTGCATAGCTCCTTGTTGCATATGTTGCATACGACGCCACCAATCTGTGCTCCATTCTCGATCTCAATACCGTGCATGCGCTGCATGTGCGTCTTCATGAAGTACTTGTTGCACAGCTCCTTGTTACAGATCTCACAGTAGCTGGACGTCGGCGTTATGGTATAGGCGGCACGTGGTGGCACTCCTGCAGCGCCTGCCGCCCCACCAGCGGCTGTGGGCGGCGCCACGGGGGCGCGTTCGGGCGTGAAGTATCCCTCACGCAGGGGACTGCCGTCTGGTATGCGGCCCAGATGCATCTCGGCGATATGTTGCTTGAATTCCTGTGGTGTGGCAAAGTCGCGTTCGCACTGCGTACAGCGCAGCTCCAGCGGTATGGGCGTGAGCGTGGCAGCGGCTGTAGGCGAACCGCCAGCACCCAATGGCGACAGTTTCAAGGGCAATTGTTGTTGTTGCTGCTGTTGATAGAGCATGGGATGACCTTCGGGTAGCAGCTGGCCGGCGTGCTCCGTCATTAGATGCGCACGCAGAGCATACTGATGCTCCAGTTCCCGGCCACACAGATGACAGGGCAGCGGACGCTTGCCATTGAAATCATTGAGCTGCTGCAGCATCGATTGCAGCTTTTGCAGATTCTGCAGACCTACCACGGAGGAGTTGTCCGGCTTATCGCCAGAGCTCTCATCGAATGGCTCCAGTTTGATGCGCTTGGGCTGCTGCTCATCCGACTGCTGCTCCTCGTCATTGATCTGCTCCGGCTCGGCGAGTTGCTCCTGCTGCTGTTGCTGTTCCGCAGCGGCCTTGGCCAGCATCAGATTGAGCGGCATAAAGGGCCAGCCGGCATTCATCACCGGCTGCTCCTCCTTGCCACCGCTGTTCAACTGCTCATCGGGTGGTACGAAGACGCCGTGACGTTTCCATTTGTGCGTGCGCAGAAAGTAGCGATTAGCGTACTCACGGCAACACAGCTCACAGAAAGCCTCAGGCAGCAGGACGCCCAGGCGACGTAGCTTATCCGGCGCTGCAGCGCACTCCCTGGCCTGCTGCTGCAACTGTGGGGGCAGCTTGCGCGGTGGCGGCGCAAAGGCCACCTCCTCCTGCTCGAGCGTGAAGTCCTCGCGAAAGCCTTCCGGCAGCTGATACGGTTTCGGCTCAGGCTCAGCCAAAGGTTCTAGCTTGACGGACGACACTGGCGTTGACTGTGCCGGCTGTGGTGCTGCTGCAGTTGGCGTCTGTTGTGGTTCGTTGGGGCTGCTGCGTCTGGGCTGAGCATTGGGCGAGGGCGTGTGCGTGGGCGTGGCCTGTTCATGCTGCTTGGCGCGATGGCGACGCATGGCGAAGACATTGGTAAAGCGCTTGGAGCAGATGTCACAGTGCACCGTGGGTGGTGCTGGTGGTGTCAACTGTGGCACGGCCTTTGGTTCCGTTGGCAGCGGGTCACGTGACATCTGGAGCTGTTGGAATATGGAAGTGGCGCTGCTGTTGCCGCTGCTGCTGCTGCTGTTGTTGATGAGGCCACTGTTGTTGCTGCCGTTGTTGTTCATGTTGTTACTGCTGTTGTTGTTGCTGCTGCTGTTACTGTTGTT
Source organism: Sphaerogastrella javana (assembly GCA_037040025.1). Taxonomy (NCBI): domain Eukaryota; kingdom Metazoa; phylum Arthropoda; class Insecta; order Diptera; family Drosophilidae; genus Sphaerogastrella; species Sphaerogastrella javana. The sequence continues at coordinate 19,826 of JBANCZ010000595.1, forward strand.
GTTGTTATTATTATTGTTATTGTTGAGGCTGAGGCTGGTGTTGGGAGTGCCCAGATCTCCGGCGGGATCAAAGATGCCATGCTTGTTGGCCTTGTGCGTCTTGAGAAAGTATTTGTTGCAGAACTCCTTGTTGCACAGCTCGCAATACGCTTCCGGATTAAAAATGCGTAATGGCGGACGATTCAGACCCTCCACGCCCGTAAAACCCGGCATGCCCAGCAGAGGCCAGCCCAGGGCTGCAGCCTCCGGTGGAAAGCCAAAGCCAGGCGGAATGCCAGGCATGGCAGCCTGTTGCTGCTGCTGTTGCTGCTGAGCCATAGCCTGCAACCAGAGCTCGTGCTCTTTGTTGTTGTTGTTGGCATGGCCGTTGGCTAGCTCCAGCTGCTGCTGCTGTTGTTGGTGATGCTGGTGCAGCTGCTGCTGCATTTGCTGTTGCTGCTGCATCTCCAGCTGACTGGGACTATCCGCACGTTCCAATTTGACTTTAAAGGTGTCCAGTAGGTCAGATTGCTGGTGTTGATGCTGGTTTTGCTGCTGGTGCTGTTGCTGTTGCTGTTGCGGCTGCTGATGATCCTGCAACATGTGCAGGCTGAGCTTGAATTCTGTCTCGAAATTCTCACCGCACTGCTTGCAGTAGATCTGATAGGGATTCAATGGAGATTGTTGTTGTTGCTGCTGCTGCTGTTGCTGTTGCTGCTGTTGCTGTTGCTGCTGTTTAAGATCCACTTCCTCTGATATGTCTGCAGTTTGCAGCTTCTGCTGCTGCAACAGCTCAAACGTCTCCTTTAGCTTCTCTATAGACTTGGGCAGCAGCATCTTGGACAACTTCTCCTCGTAGTCAATGACCGAAGCATTTGCTGCGTCTGCCGCATCTGCTGATTCTTCTATGCCGACCATAGATTCCTCCGTTGCCTCAGCGCCGCTCAAGTTAAGCGCCTCGAGACGACTGGGATTGTGTTGCTTGCGTCGCTTCTTGGCCGCATCGCTGATGGCTTCCAGCAGCTGCAGTTGCATGGCTGCTGCATTTGCTGCGGCTGCAGCCATAGCAGCCATTGTTGTCTCATCCATGGCGCCCACCGTCTCAGCATCGTCTGCATCGGCTTCAGCTTCAGCTTCCATTTCAGCTTCATCTATTGTTGCTGCAGCTCCATCTGCTTCATCTGTTGTTGCTGCTGTTGCTGCTGCTGCTGCTTCGTCTGATGCTGTTTGGCTGTCTGGCTCAGTTATGTTGCTTCCCGTGGCGTTAACCAGCGGCGACTTTGACTTCGACTCCGCCAAGTGTGTGTCCAAGTGTGATTCTTGAGTTGGTGTTGTTGTTGTGGTTGTTGTTGCTGCTGTGGCTTCATGTGGCTGCAATGTGTGACTAATGTTGTTGTTGTTGTTGTTGTTGTTGCTGCTGCTGTTGTTGCTGCTGCTGCCGCCGCCGCGATTCGTATTGAGTGTGGATGAATTGGAGACATCGGAGAGCGCAGTGTCCTCGCTGCTCAGATCTGGCGGTGGGGTGGCATATATGGATGCGGCCATTTTGGATGATATTACTACAGAGATAGAGAGAGAGAGAGGGAGAGAGTAAGAGAAGAGAATGAGTTTTGGGCTTTAATTAAAGAAGCCCCAAAAAAGAGCTAAATAATTGGGTGTCTAAAGTTGCAGTAAGCTTAAGCATGCCAGCTGAATACGAAGGGATTTTCATTTTGGGTTTAACTGTTTTCCTTTGTGTGTGTATGTGTGTGCGATGCGTGTGTGTGTGTGTGTGTGTGGGTCACATGTGCATATACTCTACACATGGCATACATGGGGGCTGGTGTGGGCGTTGGTAAGTTAACAAGTAGCCTACAGTATGAATGGCCTAAAGCTTAAATCGTGTTATGCCTCATGCTGCCGCTGCTTCTCCCTATGCTCCCTCCCTCTGCTCGCTCCCTACGCTATGCCCCACTGTTGCTGCTTATGTACTAAACTTCCATCTACCAAAGTATGTTGCCAAATATGTTGTACCTACACATACACACACACATACACATACACATACATACAACATTTTGTGTCTCATTTCCTTATGCGCTTAATTTCATTTTTCTTTTTTTTGCCTCCCTCCAGCTCATTCATTCTCTTTCTCTTTCTCTCTCCCTCTCTCTCACTCCCTCTCTCTATCTCTCTTGCTCTCTCCATTGCTGTCTTCTCACTGAGCTCTGTAATTTTTTTCTTCCTCTTGGCACTTTTTCATTTTTGTGCAAATTCTATGAAAAATTTTTCCATTATGTACACAAATACATGCGCAAAGCTAAACATTTATATATATATATATAGCAAAGTTTCTTGCCATAAGAGTGTGTGTGTGTGCCACCCACTCCCACACACACATATACACTTACATATATCGACACACACACACACACACACACACACTTGCAACCCCATTGCCGCACACGAAAATTTATACAAAGTCATCCGATTTAAGGAATACAAATTTTGCTTATTTTGTGCGCCACACACACACACACACACACACACATACGTAAGTTTTTCTCCACCCACACACACACACACACATGCATGTTCGACTGTGTAATATTTGCCAAGCAGCCCTGGCCATGCTCTGCCGCCCTCCCCAGCCATCACTTGAGCTGCGCATAAAACTTATAAAAATTTTCTTCAACATGACTTGGTAAAATAAATTTGATTCTCAAGAAAGCAAAAGGAAGCCGACAACGACAACAACGACAACGACACGAAGCAGGCCCACAATGTGGGAGGCGATTGGGAGACATGCCCAGATATAGTGTGTTTTGGTGGGTTTTGTGGGGGGCGGGAGCGGGGGGTGTGGCTGTTGAACGGGGCAGGCTGCCAGGCAACGTGTGCGGCCAAGGGGCCAAAGGCGAAAAAAGGAGGCAAAAAATGTCGAAATAAACCGAAAAAAAAAGAAATATATATATATATATATAATTTTTTTCCCCTATTTCTCCGACTTGGTGGAAAAGAAGCAGAAGAAAAATATTCTCAACTATGCTGCAGACATAAATTAAGTTTCCATGGTTGGAAATTGGTTCTCTCGTAGATTTTCTTGCCAATATTGTTGTTTTTGTAGTTGTTAGTGTTGTTGTTAGTGTTGTTGTTGACTTTGCTTTTATACAATTTCTGCAATGAAGGCGCCTCGCCCCCTTCGCCCACTTTGGGCACTTTGTGGAGTTAAGCAAAAATGCTTGCCAGGATGTGCGCCATTTCAATGTATGTGTGTGTGTGTGTGTGTGTCAGTGGGTGTGCGTGTGTGTGTGTAAAAGTTGGGTTGGGATTTTTATAAAGCCTAAGGTAGTTTGATGTTATTTTATTTGATTTCTTCTTTTTTTTTTTTTTTTGGTTTGGCTGTTCGCTTCGCCTGCTCGAAATGTAAATGGCAAGAGTCGAGTGTAAACAGAGCCTGGTACTCAGGCTATATATCAAGGCAAGGATATAGATATAGAGAACGTGCAAACATCGTCTAATTGGCAAGCCTTGTAATGGGCCAGCTCAAGGTGTGTACAACATTCTACATCATTTGCCATAGAACTTTCAACTTATTCTTTCTTTATCATTTTTATAAAGTTTACTTTTTGCATTTGATATTCAAGCAGAGCTTTAAGATTCATTTAATTAATTAATTTATAGAAATATATAGAACAAACTTTAATCAACTTTGACATACTCATGAATATTCACAATGAAAAGCTTGCTATTAATATCAGTAAAAGCTTTAATAAAAAGCCTATTAATGTCACTATGTCTATGCGATCAATTCGTTTCTTTAAAGCTTTCGTTTAGCTTCGTTTAAATCACACATTTCGTTAAGTTATCGCTATCGTTTTGATTATTGTCACTTGCACTAGTTTCGTTAGGTTTTCGTTCAGTTTCGTTAAGGTTTCGTTCGTTTGGCGCTGCTCGTGAAGTCGCAGGCGCATGCGCACTTCGCTGCTCGTGTCCTGCCAAGTGGCTCGCTCGTTTTCAACTGCCGCATGACACAGCAGAAAAAATAAAAGAATAACGAATTATCAGGCATAACAGTTACAAGCGCAAAATCAAAACAGCAATAACATTGATACTAAAATCATACACACACACACACCAACACACACACAGATACACATTAATGTATCAATGCACACCCCGCAGCCGCAGCCGTAGCAGTAGCAGTAGCAGTTTAATAGTTTTTCCCTATTCACACACACACAGAAACAACATTTTTTCACCCAAAAAAAAATAAACCTCAATAAAACACCCCAAAATATCAAAAATCAAATAATTTCCCTTAAAAAAAACACAACACAAACGTCGCGACAAACGAACAGCTCTGCCCGGAAAACCATTATTGCTCCGCCCCTTTTTTTCATTTCAAATTTTCAGTAACCACCACACCAGCTTACTTTAATACTCGCTCTCTCACTCTCTCTCTCTCTATCTTTCTCTTACTCGCTCTCTCATTCTTTTGCTCTGTTTATCTGTGTGGCGCTGTTCCCGCTTAGTAGGCACCAGCCTTACTCGCTCGCACTCGCTCGCACTCACTCACACAGAGTTGACTTTTTTCCTGTTCGTGCCAATTTATCATTGTTCAATAGTTTTTCAATTTGTTATTTCAACTACTGTACGTATGTTATTCTTGTTGTTGTTATTGTTTTTCAATTGTTGTTGCTTTTTTACATACATTTCTTTTTGTTATTCTAATATATTTTTGTTTGAGTGACTGTAGCGGCTTTTCAAACAGTGCATCAATGATATTACATCTATTCTTATTTGAGCTTGTTCACACTTCTCTCTCTTTCGGTTTCTCCCTCTCTCTCCGTCTTTATCTCTTCCTCCCTCTCTCTCTCTCTCTCTCTCTCACTTCTTGTTTTCTTAAGCTGTGAGTGCAATTGACAGGCCTCAAATGCATGTACTGCCCCCTGTATACACATATCATATATGCGTGCAGTCCCAAACAAAAAATAGAGAAGTAGAAGAATAGTAAGAGAAAGAGAAAGAACTGATTAAATTATGCCCTACTCTGGGCATAATCTTACGACTGGCACACGTCTCACTCAAGTATGAAGACATGTAATTGCCTGCCTCATCGGTAAGTGCAGCCCTCGACATCCCTTCTTGAGGACAGGGGGTAGCATGAAAGGCAAAAATTTATCTATCTATGTATCTATCCATCTATATATATATATATCTGTCGATATTGAAGTTCTTATTAAGCTACCCAATTCTGTGGTGACAGCTAATTAAGATGACAAGACGCAAGACGAAATTAAAATATCATTTTTTATGTGCATATGTGATGCCTGTTACTGTTAACTGACATAGGGCTGTTAGTTAACATAGTTATGTTAATTGTTGACTCATGTTAATTGCATGCTCCACTTGCTCTACTCTGTTAGCGATCATCTGATTTGCAAATGAACTATGTAAAACATTGATCTACTGAAAATCTTTTTAAAATTATTGAAATATTATAAATCTTAATACAAATTATTACAAATGTATGTTATTAAAATTAAATAAGATGCTACTTTGAAAAATATTGCACTAAAATATTTTAATCGATTTGAAAGAACTCTTATTTTAAGTCTAAATTTATTGCATTAATCGTTTGCAAGTCCATTATGTTTTTCCTCAAATCAAATACTCGATTTTAAAGAAGTTACTTTATGTCATTCCCCTACACTCAAACTCTGTTAAATGAACCACATTAGCTTTATACGATTCTCTTCACGCACACACATCAATTTCTATCCAAAATAATGCCCTTTTCGGAGAAAGAAAAGAAATTCCCAGTGCGGCATTGGAAGGCAATGTTTGCGTTTTTGCTCTCAGATTGATAGATTGATTTTGACTTTACAAGATGCTCAGGCAAGTGTATGTTGCTATGTATGTATGTATGCGTGTGTGCGTATGTGTGTGTCCATGTGTGTGTCAATGTGTGTGTCAATGTGTGTGTTTGCCACCCCTTTACTCCACACAGCCAAACCAAATGACAGCACGAAAAGCGAAAGTGACTTGCCAGGTCGTCGCTGTCTGTCCAACTCGCTGACTGTGTCTATGTCTAAACGCCTCTCTCTCTTACTCTCTCTCTCTCTCTCTCTTTCTCTCTTTCTCTTATTCTCTCTCTATGTCTGTCTACCCGTTTGTTTGTTTGTCAGTTTGTCTCTCTATGTGTTGTCCTGCCACGCAATGCGTGTGTTTTGTGTTTGTTTGCTTGTGCCACATATTCAACGCTCGCAATGCTTTCAATTTCCTAGACATGCGCAGCTCAAGTTCCAGCTTTCTCTCTTTCTATATCTACCTCTCTTTCTCTACATATAACTCTCTCTCTAGCTCTCTCTCTCTCTCTCTCTCTCTCTGTCTCTCTCTCTTTCAGGCACTCTCTCTCTTGGCACCGGCAGTGCAGCCTGCTGTAGTCACATGTGTGTGCGTGAAATTCGAATTGCCGGTTGAACGAACCAGGCGAACAAAATAGCCCAACAGCAGCAACAGCAGGAACAACAGTAACAGCAACAATAGCAACAGTAACAGCAACAACAGCATTTGAAATTCATTGGCCAAGACTCGTTTGCCGAGTGGAGCCCGTGTGGTGGCAGTTGTCTGGCCACGTCTAGTGGTCAAGGTTTGCTATTGACTTTCACTTTCCACTCACACATGCACACACGCACACACACACACACACACATGTCGTCGCTCACACATGTCCCACTGGCCAATGTGTCTGTCCCTATGCACTATGCCTGTCCGCTTGTCCACCACACAGTGACGTTGCGGTCGCCATGTGATTCGTTAGAGCCGATGCCGGCACTTTCGCTTTCAACTCACACACACACACACACACACACACATACACACACCATATTCACATATACACATGTGTGGGATTGGGTCAAGCTTTAGTAGGCGCATGTCTGTTGCTGGACAACAACAACAACAACAACAGCAACAACAACAACAACAACAACAACATACACGTGCCTTGCACACATGAAACGTAAACAAAAGCCATGCGATCGAATTCCAAATGCGGGACATAACATATAATTGTTCATTCGGAGTGTCAACTGTCATAACGCCCACAACATTTACATTTCTGAAGTTTAAAGCGCATTGAACCACTGTAACACCTACTAAACCACACAGAACATACACACGCACACACACACACACGAAGAACACACACACTACACACACATGCAAATGTTTAATACAATTGTAGGCTTTGCCTTCTCTCCTTTTCTCTTTCTATTTCTCTTTCTCTTCGCTTTCGTGTAATTGTTCTGGGCCGGGTGCGTGTTATACCTTTTGACGACTATATGATTGATAGATATTGTATATATGTCCTGCACATGGGTAATGTTAATGCCAATGCTAATGCTTTTGCCCCTGTCACCCATATGCCACACTTAGTGCATGTTGCATGTGACACCCCCGCCCCCCAGCTGGACATACAATTAATATTTTTGTTGAAAATCAAATTGAAATTATACGTGCCTTAGTTGCAACCCCTCGCATTACCCTTCAAAGTGTATGTGTGTGTGTGTGTGAGTGTGTGTGTGTGGATGCCACTTTTGGGTTTCCAAGTTGGCATGCGTGGGCGAGGGGTAAGTGCTTGGTATTTTGTTGGTTTTCCATTTCATGTTTCGTGTGCGACAAATTGATTTTAGAATCATATATCGTGGTCATTATTGTTGGTTGGTTTAATGCATGCAATCACTGTGTTTGCACTCAAAATAAAAATAATTAAAGACTCCACATACGTATAATTACGAATGAATTGATTATATTATTAAGTTTTTCGATTACTTTTATTTTAAATCACTGAGCAATCGACTACAACATGGCGCGCAAATGTAAACTCTGCCAAGGATCTGTTAGTTAACATAGTTATGTTAATTGTGTGCTCTTTATGCTAACATAGTTATGTTAATTGTGTGCTCTTTATGCTAATTGCTGCCCCTTTTGCTCCACTCTGTTAGCGATCAGCTGATTTGCAATTGAACTGTGAAAAATATCGATTTAATTGCAATACAACAGTGCAAAATATCGATTTAGCTATAATTCAAATGTGCAACTGATTCTAAAACGGTTCAAAATATCGATTTAATTGCAATTAATTATGGCAAATAATTCAAATTCAAATCAGAAGCTAATAATTATTTTTTATAAAGATACAATTCAACGCGTGCTCGTTACGTCGATTATAATGAAGAACATATTTGTCTCAATATATATGTATTATATGCTATTCTGAGTAAAGCTTGATTAACTAAACATTTTGGGGGAGGTATATTCATTAAGTTCTGTTATATAGAACATAAGCACCCCAAGAATAGAATCAAATAGAATAGAATAGAATAGAATAGAATGCTGAATGCCCTTTACAGTTGACTTGGCAGCAGAAATTCGAACATTTTTGTGCTCATTAGTAAGAAATCTCATTAGAAACTAATGAAAGAACGTAGGCAACATAACGGTTATAATAATACACACATACATATATACACACGCACACACACACAGACGCACCTAATACATGCATGCAATCATTTAGCATTTTGCCTTTGGCTCATTTAGTTAAATTTTTATACATATTTTCCTCTCATTTTCACTTTCACATCTCCACAGCGAATTGGAGAATGGCGGACAGAGTGAAAAATTAATTTCCCAGCATACAAACATACACTCACACACACACACACACATACACTCGAATGCGAATCAAAAGAGAAATAAAAAGGAAAAGCCAATGAGGAGAACTATTTCCATCCCGTTCGTGCACTAAATATTTTTCTATCAAATATTATTTGTACAATAAACTAAAATGAGTGACTGTATATATGTCTGTGTGTCTGTGTGTGTGTGTGTGTGTGTGTATTCCATCCCCTGAGCGTATGAATATGCTTGTGTGCATGAGTGTGAGTGCGAGGCATAATAAAATAAAAATACGAAAAATGTGGAAAAAATACAAGAAAAATTAATAATGAAACACACACACTCACACACAAATACACTCACAGAGACAAGGACAAGCTGTATGTGTGTAAGTGTATACACACACACAAGCTAAGCCATTTGCGTGTGGGTGTTTTTGGCCAAGGGAAGGCACAAATAATAATCATTTTTATAATAATGCAAGTGTATTTCGACCATACCAACTCGAACGCCAAGTTTTTCCTAATAACCAGACAGTGTGTGAGGAAGGGAGGAGGAGGGGAAGGGGTCGGCTGGCGATCGTCATTATCATCATCGTTATCTCGCACACACGCATCAACCAAACATCCCCCCCCTATGTCTACAGAATGGGGGGGGGGGGCAAAATATACTTTCGAGCGTATCAAAAGAAAATCTATAGTAAGAAAATTTTCACAAACTATACGAAAAATAACAGCAACAAAAGCTAAAATTCCATAAATTTCTTCTCTTTTCTGCTATGCTTTCGTCCTCATTTTCACAAAAACACAAACACACAGATACACTCACACACACAAACACACACACACACACACAGGCATACATAGACTCGCTCATTTATACATAGAGAGGGGAAGTTTGCAATTTTATCACACCAACACACACTCACACCCATACACCCATACACCCATATACCCACTCACCCACACACACACATATACTCACACAGTCATAGAGACATGGTCCCCCTTGGTTGCTGCTGCTGTTGCTGCAGCGACTTTATGAAACCATCAAATTATTTTCTTTTCCATTTCTGACACTCAAAAGAAAACGCAAAGAAAGCAGAAGCCGAAGCCGAAGCACAAGTAGAAGTGGAAATGGATGTGGAAGTGTAGAAGCGAGGTAAGGAGCAGGAGTTTGTTGAACAAAAAAGGAATTACATACTACTACTCGAACAACTACGGCATAAAAGTAGTAGCAATAGTAGTAGAAGTAGTAGTGGGAAAGAGGCAAAAGAAAAAATATTATTTTCCAGTTACACTCGGCTACGTCTCGGTCGCCATGGCACATCCTTTACATTATTTTTCTGGCCATGCTGCTGCTGCCTCAAACTTTTTGCCACTGTCCCCTTGCCAGTCCCAAAAACTGAGTAAACCCATCCAAATGCCTGCGGGTTACTTTTTGCCTCACTGTCTCTACCCCTCTCTCTCTGTCTCTCTCTCTCTCTCTCTCTCTCTTTCTCTACCTCTGTCTCTCTCTGCGTATCTCTTTCTCTCTGCAAGTGAGTGTGTGCTCAGCTACTTCGTCTTATTCGAGTACGAAATTTTTATGAGAAAATGCCTGCTAGCTCAACTGCTGCTGGTTGAGTATCTATGTGTGTGTGTGTGTGTGTGTTTGTGTGTGTGTGTTTGTGTGTATTATAACTTGAGTACCCAGCTGGAGCTAAGTGCATGAAAGATATGCTTCTTAGCGACTTACTTTGTCTAGCGAAAGTCTAATAAATTTCACTGAATTAATAGCCCAGAAGTTTTGAGAAATTTTCAAGCATGACTTTGGATTATATGAGAACTATATATTATTATAAGACCATATATTTGAATTTGAATAATTCCATAAAATATAGAGTAGAATAGAGTAGAATACCCTTCCATTACTTTTACTTTAATGTTCTTTAGCTAATATTTAGATAGGGCAAAGTATGCTAAGCCCACAGTCCCACTGGGTACCTGAGTGTGTTTGTTAGTATGTCTCTTTCTCTCTCTCTCTCTCTGTGTGTGTGTGTGTGTGTGTGTGTGCTAGTGAGCCAAGTTATAAGCCTCAACTGTGCTGTATATCAAAATATTTAAAAGCAAATATTATATTGGTGGGGTGCTTCTGGCATTGGCGGGGGTGGGAGGCTAAAAGAAAAGTGGGCAGGCCATAATAGAAAAACACTTAAGCAGCCGCCTAGTGGTCGGACTGGGCCAAAAAAAAACGGAGGCGGGGCCTTGGGGCATGGCGCCTTGTGCCTTGTGCCTTGCGACTGCCTCTATGCTCTGCGAAATATCAAAAGGCATACAAAATGTAAAAATATTAATAATGAGCCCAGGGCTGACGCAGAGAACACCAACGATATATACTTATAACGTAAATGAGAATACAACAGCAACAACAACAACAGCAGCAGCAGCAGAATAACAACAACAATAAAAAAAAATAAAACAAAATGTGGAAAATTTATTGATTTTGACTTTGAGAAGAAGCGAATAAAAGGGCAGGAAGGAAGGACAGACCGAGAGTCGAGTGTTGGAGTGAGAGTGAGAACGAGAGAGAGAGAACAAAAAATAAAAATAAAATGCTGAATGCTTCAACAACACATGCTATAAATGATTGGTTGCCTGTTTATCAGTCTCACACACACACACACACAGAGAATTATATATAAATGTATATGTATATAGATATACATATGTCTATGCATTATAATGAAATTGATTTCGATCTTATCAGGCTTATCGTTGAAATTTTTATATTTTTATTGGCATTCGCATTAAAAATACTTAATCTCACAGTCAAGTTATTACGGTCGATCCCCACCCAAAAACCCTCCACCCCCATCCCACTGTTCCCAACTCCATTTAAGGCTCCGGGACATTTGGGAGGGTTGCAGTGGGCTCTGCTGGTCGAGTTACTCTTTAATAATGTCCATATCGAAATTTTACTTTATCGCGATTTTTTTTTTGTTTTTGCTCTCTGACTGCGTTTTTTTAGTATGGTCGTACATATTATTATTATTTTTACGTTATTAGCACCCGTAGGGTCCTCTTGCCGTATGCGTAATATGCGATAAAAGCGAGTGCCTGTGTGTGTGTGTGTGTGTCTGTGAGTGCTCGATTCACTGTCAGCTAATGAGACTTTTTAATAAATTGCCCCACCATTTTTAGTACAATTTTCATTATTAATAAAAGTTTATGACATATATATTAGCTATATGTATGTGTGTGTGTTGCTCTTTTGCGACTCACTGTGCTGTTTAATAAAATACGAGCCGGATAATGTCAAGCATGTACGACTAGCAGCTACCCTTTCAATAGGCTAGACAGTTGTATGCTCTGTTATAAAAAGAATTTGCATGTTATTTGTATAAATTATAAGAAATTCCTTAATAAATATACCTCCAACCTTTTCTACATAGTTTCTATAAAAAAAAACTAACCATAATGATCTAAAGTTTAGAACATAACTTCACCCTTGCATATTTAATGAATTGTGAATAGAACATGCCTACTCTGCTCTACTTTTACATCATTTTTTTATACCCTTTTTGACCCAGATAATGACTACAGGGTATAAAAAGCAAGCACACAGATTTTCTTTATTCAATTAAATTTCATAAGTATATCTCTGTGTCTGTGAATGTGTGTGTGTGAGTGTGTGTGTGCGTCATGAGGACGTCAAAATGCGCTGTGCATTAGAGAGAGAGCATTCGACCCTGTCTTTTTTAAACAGGAGGCGTGGCAGTCCCCAAAAAGTATATATATTCTTGTTTAGGAAGAGAAGCCGCCTCTAATTCAAAAGATCGAGTAAAACCGAAGAAAAAATTTTTTTTTCGAAAAACTGCATAAATTTGCCCCTATAAACGGTGCTAGAAAGTGTGCTACAGTTATATTGCTTGTTTAAAATTTTTGTAAAATTGCTTCGTTGATGAGGTTCTTCTGCCTCTTTTTTTGTTTGGGCCACCGAGAAATTTCACGAGAGCACTAGAAGGATGCAATGTTTTTGTTGGACTTTATTAGCGAACATGTCCGCTAAAAAGCGGACGTCTGGTAACCCTATATATATATATAT
>JBANCZ010000596.1:0-32528 GCA_037040025.1 Sphaerogastrella javana
TATCTATATAGTATAAAAGCCGTGTGAAACTTTTTCGACTCCCACGGCTAAAAGACAAATTAAAGTAAAACAAAAACAAAACACAGAAATATACACACAAAAAAAAAAGCCGAGGCGACGAAAATTGTCTTAAAATTAGAGAGACAAAGGCAATTTGTCTTTGGCAATCGTTCAATATCTACATAGATGTATATATACAATACGAGCTATAGCGGCTGATACATGACTATACCAACAGTCAGCTCGAAATGTATCTGGCAGATACATTTGATGAGCCGCCTCCACTTTTTGACTATTAAGCGCGCGTGTTGATTGATTTTTATTTCGGCACAGGGTGCTGGCAAATGCACACAAGATTTCCATTGCGGTTTTAACATTGTTAATGAAAAAACCAAGATAACAATCATCTCTGTTGATTGAGAGAGAGAGGGAGAGTGAGAGAGAGAGAGAGGGAGACAAAGGGAGAGAGAGATAGAGAGTAAGGGAGAGTGCACCCAAAAATTCAGCTGCTAAATCAATCGACACTTGAGCTGCATTTTTGAGTTCTTGGTGCCTTTTGGTGTTCGACTTTTGGAGTTAGGGGTTGGTAGTGATTATAAACACACTCACACACACTCACACGCACACTCTCACACATACATAGAAAGGGGCAAACGTGCGCCTTAAGTGTGTCTTGTCCCTACAAAGATGCCCTAAGTAGTTTGACTTATTGAGGCGTGTGAATGTTTTTCCTGCTCTGACTTCCACATATTAACTCTTACGCTTACTTTCCATGTTTTTTTTTTATATAAATCTCCAACTCTTTCACTCCTCAACTTTCTCTCTTTGTCCTTGTCTTTCTCGCTGTGCCTTTCGCCTGCTTTGAACTTTTCTCAACACTCGGTTAAATAGATTTCAGTGTCGCTGTGCACTTAGACGTTGCTCTAGTTATTCCTCTAGTTGTTGTTCTTGTTTTTTTTTGTTGCTGCCATACAAATTGATTGATTTTATTTGCACTCACCCACACTGACACACACACACACACCTACAAAAACATGCACATACACTTACATTTACATGTACTCATAGCATATTTACTTGCCTCAACCCCAGTGTGGCCCCCCTTTCTCTATGCACACAAATTGCCAATCGTTTGCTGTGCGTGTCTGTGGCTTTTAAGGGCGATTGAACGCAGAAGAGAAAGGGTTGGAGGCGTTAGTTGGGGCTGAGGGGAGCCCTTGCACTAGTTGAACACTCTGACATTTTGCGGTTAACTCATTTACGCAGTCGAAGCGACGTCATCTTCGTCTTTGCCCTTTTGCTCCAGCTCAAATACACTCTCTCTCTCTCTCTCTCTCTTTACTCTCTTTCTGCCTTCCTCTATTTCCATCTTTCTCTCTAACTTCTCCTACTCCTTCCAATTGATTATTGATGAACTTGACGTTTATAATATAATGATACTAGCTGACAACTTCATCTCAACATGGAATATTAGTAAATAGAAAAAACATGATGACCTTTTGTTTTTAAATCAGCGCTAATTAAAGTGAAACGGATTTAAAAAAATATTTGCAAATTTTAAATAAACCTTGCATATTAAAATTCCTTCTACCAAATATGAAATATTTATTATCTATACGTAAATATAATTAAAATGTTACTTAAGATGTAGTAATATCAAATCTTCAAAAAATGTTGTGAAATTTAAAACCAAGTGCTATATACTTTAAGTATAATCCAAACTTACAATTATTTATCTTAGTATAAATTCAATTTCAATGAAATGTTTGATCTTGTACTTATTCATCCATTTCTACTTTAAACCAGTGTCATAAGTCTGAAAAAGTGTGCCCTCATTTTTAATTTACTTCTGAGGTCTACTTATTCCAACAAATGCAGTGTTATAAATTGTTTTCACTCTTTTTTTCTCTTTGCCATTGCGGTTTTGCAACTGCATTATTAATAGACATAGCTATCGTTGATATTTATGCATACATACTGTATAAAATAACTACATATATACATATATGTATGTATCAATCAGTCAGCTCAGTGCTACTCTCTTGAGATATTGAAAAATTTGTCATGCATAACTGATGCGAGCGTAAAAATGCCAACACATATTTTATGATGGCAAATACAAATTCCCAATTGTAGTCAGACTACACCGACTACAGGCAATTCATTAAAAATCAAGTAAGATATATATTGCATAGTCTAGCTGAAAAATCATAAAATGAAAGACAAACATCTGCGTACAGGCAATTAAGTTGAACTTGCTCTACACCCACGCAACTTTTCAAATGTGAATACATAGAATATATCATATAATGTATGCACAGAAGTTTCTATAAAAATTCACAAAAATGTACACTATGATTGTTTAAGTTATGTTTTTTTTTTTCAGAGTTGTAAAATAGATTTGCAGTTCTAAAATATATCAAAAAAATATAGAAAATTTTAATCAATTAATCTCCAAATTATATATTTTAAAAGTTTTTAATAAACTATAACATTGTAAAATATTTACAAAAATTTAAGTAAATTAAGTTTCTATTGAATGTAAAATATGTTTGAAAAGCTTACAATTAAATTAAATTTTATTAAGCTATTTTTCTTCAAATTTTATATATAAAATAAATTTATAAACTGTAAATCTTTGGAGTAAATATATCAATTAATTAAACTAAACTACCATTTATGGATTATTTACAGTTCATAAAATATTCTCCAAACTATCAAATCACAAAGGTTAAGCCAAAAAAAAAAAACAACATTGCAATTGAATTGAAAAGCCTAATAAAAATCATCGATAGTTGTAAAATCAAGCAAAATCCATTGAATTTATGAATTGCCAAATGCATATATAGAAAAAAAAATTATCATGCATAACACATGAGCACATACACATAAAATACATGGCAAATAACACCAACAACAATAACAACAGAAACAAAAAAAGAAACAATCACATGGACTATAAACAAATGTATCATAAAACGGGGACAAAATGATGAAAAACCTAATGGAAACATAAACAAGAAGAACGATGCGAGAGCAAGAGAGTGAGGGGTAGAAAAAGAGAAGAAAACTGCAACATTTTCCATCATTGATTGACAGTCAAATTAGCGGCAATCAAATGGAAGGTCTCTATATAGCTATATAGCCATGGCAAAATAATTTATAAAATTATACAAAACGATAAAACGACGCGCACAGCTGAAAAGCCATATCAATCAAATAAATTATGGCATGCAAATGGCACAAGGGCCCCCCCCCTCTACAGTGTATATATGTAGGGGAGGGTGGTGGGATAGAGTACGGGGGTATAAAACAAGAAGCTATAGGGTAATATCAATCGAATAGATACAAATGCAAATCAATATGAGCAAACAATCAGTCAGTCAGACCAGACAGTTAGACAAACAGACAGCCTACAGCCTCAAGTGCTACAGCTGAAGCACAGCGAGCTGGGAGCTTTTGGGGATGCGGGAACAGGGGGAGGATAAGGGGAGGGGCTGCTGTTGCTTGATTTGTTGACGTTCTGTGAACGGCGCCAAACTGCAACCTAATTTCCGAATCCAGCAAGTGGCGCTATATCATACACACTATGAATATATTCACCCGCACTCGCACTCGCAGTCGCACACACTCACCCACATACTCACTTACTCATTCACTGGCACTCAGTCATAGCTGAATGTTTACACAGTGCCTAGGCACAGGCATCATCACTCATACGTCACGTTGCCTGACTACATATCAATTTGAGTGTGTGTGTGTGTTTGTGAGTATATATGTGCTAGATGATTTCTAATAAAATAGTACTATTACAGCCAAACAAACCAGAAAAACTTCAAAAAAATTCTATTAGACTAGAGCATACCCTGTAAGTCAAATACTTTTATTCCATTTACTATAGTTAAGAACATTTTCAATTAATAATTTTAAAACAAAGTACAGACACACTTTTTTTGAATCTATACTTCAAGAAAATATTATATTAGACCAGTAGCTACCCTTTAAATCAAATACTTTTTTACTATTTACTATAATTAAGGTGATTTTCAATACATAATTCTAAGACAAAGCGCAACAGCAGTTTCTTTAAGTCTCTCCAGTTCATGGACTCGGTTTAACAATAGAATACAGGGTATCATATTCGATGTTACTTACAGCATTTTCTACAATATTTTCTCCACTCGAAGTTTATAAATTTTTGAATTCTCAATGCCTGCTGTTGTTTTTTTTATAGCACTCACTGTAGTTGTGCTCGCTGTGCATTTAGCACAAAATAAACAAATTAGCAACGAATTACAATCAACGAATGCCTGATAAACAGGGAAAAAGAGAGAGAGAAAGGGGAAGATGAAGAGCGGAGTGAAGTCAGTGGAGGTTCATATGGATCAACGAGTTTCCCATGAATTGTTTATACATTTTCCATGCCTCTTGTTAGTTTATGAGCTGATATTTTTTATGCTCGTATAATCTAACCCAATCCATTCCTTATTTTTTTATGGGGTATTCCTAAACATGTAACTTGTTTATGTTGAAGTAATTTCGAAATCGGTTTGGCAATGCGATAAGGGACTTACATATACCATAGACAATGTATCTTATATAACATTATTTTTCAAAAGACCAAATAACCAAACATATCGTTTAAACTTATCAATTATAAAATTTTTAATTTATGTCAATTATAAAAAGTTAATGCATAATAATTTAAATTTTAATTTAAATATTTTGGAGTAGATTTATTACACTTTTTACTTCTTTACAGCATTTCCAAAATAGATCATCTTTGAAATTATTTGTACTTAGATTTTTTTTATGCAACAGCTTCATTCATTAGTGTTCACAAAACTAATGACAATGAAGAAAGTTAGAGTTATTGCCTTTTGTGATTAACACAACAAAACATAGAACGAGAAATGCTTTCAACTCGACGACCGTAATGAAACTAAAACAGAAATTGAAACTGAAACTGAAACTGAAAGTGAGTCTTGAATTTCCTTGTATGCTCTTATCAGCTCTGGACATTCCCCAGAAATTACGTCAGCACATTTTATTGACTAAGATGTTAACTTTGTATATAACTTATAATTATTCATAGTTTAGTAAACAATGTTTAAATTTCGAATATTTTCAAATTAAATAATACGATATCATTTAAACAAATAATCATCAACAAATTACGTCACTAAAAATTCGATCATTTTATTTATATCATTATTAGTGACAAATTTACATTTATATTTCATATCAATTTACAAATATTAAATTATTTATATATATATGTCTGTATTGATTAATCAAAAGAAAAAGTTCCAAAGTTTTTTTAAAATAGATTCACCCTTCTTCTTAGGAAGATGCTTGCAGCTACCATCCGGATCTCTGGTACATCGAGGTCTGAGGGTTCTATTTGATATGTTATTGCCATTTTTAAGATTTTGCTTGATGTAATTACTCAAATATGTTATATTCAAATCTAAATTACAACGTTCACAGTTATCAATATTATTCATTTGCATTAATCTGCGGCAACACATCACAAATATTTCATTGCGTAGCTCATAGAAATATCGAACTTCCCTCATACAGTGTATTCTTTCGGCATTTTTAGTAAAATTGTTGCAGTTTAGCAAATCACAATTGGAACCAACTGATATTATTAGAATTAAACTAAGTACAAGAGATGTATTCATTTCGACGAACAAAATTCAACTGAACTTCAGAGTATACTCAAAGTTATAAATATAATAAAGAATTTTTAATCAGCATTAGCTGGAGCTGTGGTATTCTTATGCATTAATTCAACATAAATGGGTTTCATATATAATATACTTATTGAAATCAAACTGCTTCCATTGCAATTTATTATAGTTAAAAATATATTCTGAACAGTTTTAATATAATATATTTTTATATATATATCTATCTAGTACGCATATAGACCTTCTGTCTGTCCTTTACAACAAGTGCACCTTTTATTTTCAACTCAAATATTAAATATTAAATTTAAACTGTCCATACGCAATGTACATATTTCTTTCATATATGCTTTCTACAGCACTATTTTTTAATTAAATTTTTGATAGCAAAACACTAACTCTATATGGTATTTTTATACATTATTCATGTTCAAAATGAAATGTCTATAATATAATCAAAAATATATTTGAAGGGATTGATATTCCCATTTAAATCTATTAAGAAAATATCCATATTTCGAGTTCGTTGGAAAAATTATAATATATTTTTAAAATTATTATTCGTTTTATTTTCTAGCTACCAGCGTTTTATACATTTTTTACTGGCATCTTGCACGCACCAGACCCTTAAACTTCTGATTGATAAGTCAACATGGGTTTGACATTGGTTTTCAATGGTGTTTCTCAAAAGTGTTGTATTGAATTCCAAATTACATTGATCACATTTATACACTTTGTCATTTTGCGGCAGCTTCTCGCAGCACTCGGTGAAGTTTTTATCGCGTTGTTCATAAAAATCTCGAATTTGGTTTCTACAGCAAGTTTCGTTAACATTGTTACAGTTTAGAAGATCGGAATCGAAACTGGCTGTGCTTAGTGAAATCAAGCAAAGAACAAGAAATGTTTTCATTTCGATATGCAAAAAGCAACTGAAGTAAAGAGTCAGAGTTTTTATTTTGTTGTGGACTTTGTTGAGTTCCGATTGAAGCCACGGAATAAGAAACTGTTATCGTATGTTGTATGTATGTGTATACATATTTTTTGCTTACATGTCTATATTTAAATCAAGGTTATTTAAATTGTTGAGTTATTTATGTGGAAAATATTGTTACAATCATAACAATTGCCTTTAGCAAATGCCACAAATCTCAAGAATATATTATGAATCATAAGACCTTATATATGATAATAGTGCGCTAAAGACAGGGAATAACAAATGAAAACAATTGTATACGTAAACGTGGTTTTATTTATTATTTATCAGTCAAAAATATATTTATATTTATTGAGTTTCAATAGATTTATATATGTATATGTACAATTATTTAAGCTCTTCTACGAGGAGTTCTTTTACATTTTTTGGTGAAAGGATCTATAATACAGCACGATCGCAAACTACCACAGTTCTGAATGCATGCAGTCCTCACGCTTTCTATAACCACATGTCCGGTATATAGGCCTTCGCAAAGCCTACAGTCGTTGAGTGTATCGATCAATTGGTTCAACACACAGCATTTTAGATAGTTTTCTTGTCGACGCTCAAATAGCTCGTGTATTTTATCAGCCATGCATCCGTATATCTCATCACTATATCCGCTAATCTCTATGTCGTTCTCCAATTCCGAAGTGCTGACCCGAGAAATCAGCACGATTAGAACCAATACGAATGCGTTCATTCTGGATGTTGAATTGTGACTGCGTATTAACAGAAAAAACACTCATATATTTATTATATTTAAACTCTTGGTCTCTCTATGTAAGATTCACTTAGCTTCATACTGAGAGTTATATATACCATATTATATATTACATGTAATTCTTTTTGCACTATGCAGTATTTTTGTAGTACTTCTTTGTACACTCTTACGAAATATAAGGCATGTCGTCCACAAGTAGCTCCAAAATATACACTTACATATGTACATATTCCTTACTTTCCCCTCTTATTGCCCACATTTCATAGATTATCACATTGTAGATTTTATGTCTCTTCTCTCATTTAATTGTGTCAGTTCCTAGCTTTCGCCATAGCTAATAGGCTCTATACTGTATAGTCTTCTCATCGCCCAGAATGAACTTCAAAACGATTAATCCTCTCATTTTGAATGTCGTTATGGAATTCAGCATAGAAACAAAAAGCAATTAACTTAAAACATATGTATATTTTCTTATCTCGCTTATTTTGCCTCTTATTTCATTCTATCTCTCTCTTTTTAATTCTTTTAAAACCCCTTTCTCTCTTCAATTTTCCCTAATGATTCACAGAGCTTATGTGTACAGAGTTTGCGATAATTTATAAATGAATTCAAGCACATAAATAAATGACTCAATCTTTTGTTTACGCAAAACAAAAAAGTTTATAAATTGTACAAAATATTTATATTACATAATTTTTAAACAAATATTAAAAATATCTTTAAGCAAACTCTGAATCTGTCAACAAAAACCAAACGAAAAATTTATAGTTTTTGATTATCTTAGAATACAACTTTACAGTTTACATTTGAAAAATATTCTTAGAGAGAGCAATACAGAGAGTGAAAGGTCTACAGCCATAGTAACGCTAGAGAATTGAAGGCAGAGAACCCTGAAAGTAAAGTCGATCTGAAAGTAAGCGTAACAGTTGTATTAACACACCGGAACAAAGCTGTAAAACTCGTGGCAAAATACCCCAAAAATTAAACACTTCTAGGGCTGCACTGCAGTACTACTTAGTGTGGGGGTAGTTTGCCAAACACCAAAAAAAAAATTTAAATCAAAAATGTTTAGTTACAATCTAATTAGAATTTGGGGGACCATAAAAATAGCTAGCACCTAGGTGCCTATCTGTTCATTCGATTACATTTTTCCGCCACTTAACGGCCAAATTATGCAAATTAGCCAAGACACGCGAGCAAAACGCTAACTAAACACCCCTTACTCCCCATACGGCACCCTCTCGATGCCTTGTTCCACTCATTTTTTAACTGCTGACTGCATGGCATTTGCTTTGAAATTAGTTTGAAAAAAAAAGCGGCGTGTGTGCACCTGTCGTACAAAAAAAGAGAGAAGAAAAAAAAATGAAAAGCAAACACACCCTGTAAACTGAACTGAGCTCTTGTGTGACTATGTGAGTGTGTGTGTGTAACCATAGCATTTCAGCCAGGGATTGCTTACACCTACAAATATTTGTAGCACTCTGTATCTGTATATCTGTAGCTCTATGGCTATAGCTGTAGTTGTATCTGTGTAGCTGTCAGCTACATTAGGCAATCGGACAGAGGGACTAGGCAGAGACCTACAAGTAGACAGACACACAGACTGACGGACAAATAGACAGACAGACAGACAGACAGTTACACATGTATTGCAAGTCATTGGGGCATTTAGGGCTAGTTAACTGTAGTCTGCACATTCGAATGCTTCACATGATACCAATACCAAATACCTCGGTTGCCCTCTGGGGCCATCCAACATCGAACATCGAGCACCGAGCATCGAGAATCGAATGAAAGTCTATCAAAAATATATTGCATGCAAAACATATTTTCGACAATCATTTCGGTATAATATTTTGTCAGTTGCTGTGTGAAAAGCGTTTTCCATGTGGCCGATTTTCCAGGCATTTGTCAATCACCACACGGAAAATAGAACTCAACATGGCAGACCTGTTATACGAGTTCAACGTGGTGGAAGGCAACGCTTGATACAAACTATATTTATATAAATATTACGCAGAATAAATACAACTATTCTAGTGAATCAGAGAGAACGTATTTACAAATATTTATAAATATAAATTACCAATAAATTGCCAGGCAATACAATATCTATAGAAAAGAAATAGATGGAATTGAAGGTTTTATAATAAGTATAGATGTTATTACATTTAATATTTTGTTTTACTCAGGCGATCTGGACTTATATAGAATATAAACTCTACTTTATATCCACTACGCAGATCAAGTTTATTTGATGTGTTGAGCATTTATAATTAAAAGTTTAAAGTATTTATAATCCAGTATATGCATTTATTTAGAGACACAATTTTTAGATTTCATGATTTATTTTTTTACTATGTATTTCTCTCAGATTTATATTACATTAAAGTTCATATTCTTATGTCTTGTATTTATTTTCGATGGCTTTCAATTAGCATTAAATTCATTAATCCTTAAGTGTTTGTTAAAGATATGATGGGATTATAATATTACAACAATTATCTCGTCCTGAAAATTATTTACAACAATTTTGATTTTTATGTTCTTCTTACTAATATTTTTAATCGCACTTTTCAAGAAAATTCCAAGGAAATTCTAGAATTGCTTCATCAACTATAGGTACAAGGGCATTTTTATATTTATACATATATACACACCATATGTATATAATCAAAGAACCTTACATGGACTGTAAGCTAAACAGTTAAAGCGCCAGATTTGACAAACCAAAGTCCTTGGCCAAAATGGAAATTATTCATGGGTTTCGTGGAAAAGCAAAAGGTAAAAGCCAGAGGCATAGAGTGAATTCGAAGAGACGGTGGTCGAATCAAAGGCAAAGAAGATAAATGACCAACAATTAGTCACACCTACGATGACAATCATTGAATGATTTTCAAATGAATTGAAAAGAGCTCAAGGGGTCTCGTTTCAACAGTGGAAATGTGGGCAAATGAAAATGGGGAAAACGCTTTTCCACACACACACAAGCACGCATAGAGACTGCGATTTGAGGCTACTGATTCAGTTTTTGACTATAGATTTTGTGCACCAGATTCATCGATTTCAATAGAGAAATTTTCCCCGTTTTTTTTTCAGATTTTTTTTTTTATTTGTTCACTTGGTCTGGACAATGGGCAAACTAATGAAAATTCGTTTTATATTGTGGACTGTGGTGTGGGCGTGGCATTGTCAAACAAAAGGCACAGCCCAGCTTGAAGCTATTTGCAGCGCTTAATTGCGCACGAGTTTGGGTGTGTGTGAATGTATGTATGAGTGTGTGTATGAGTGCTGCCTGTGGTGTTGATGCCTATGCCACATGTGGCACATATCTCTCTGTGAATATGTGTGTGTGTGTGTGTGTTTGTATGTGTGTGTGTGTGTGTTTGTATGTGTGTCTGTCCATCTGTCTCGTTTTGATTAGCGGCATGCCATGTCAAACAACAATTTGTAAAAGCGTATGACATTTGAATGATGACATCGACAGCAACAGCAGCAACAACGACAGGTGGCGCTTCCGCTTGACACCTGTGTTTGTTGTTTTCTTTATGTGTATTTTTTTTTTTGTCATTTTCTTGATGTTAGTTCCGGCTAACGGTACCCGGGGTAATGTCTCTATTATGGCGTGCTAAACAAGCGACAAATTGCATGTGTCTAGACTTTCGGATGGTAGAAAACAATTATAACGATGATAAAGCATAGACAAATTTAATATAAACCAACATTTAGTTGTCTTTATTTATAAATTAATATATATATATTTATACGTTAATAAGAGGTCTCTCTCTTTCTTTTTCTTACAGCTTAAATAGTTAATCAAAGGGAAATCTTCAAGATGTTTGCCTGCTTGCATTTGTTTGCCCTCTTGCTCATCATAGGAGCACTTAAAGGTAAGTTCAAATATACTACATATATTTATGCACATATATGCCATAGAATTTATATAATTTCTGTTTGTGTTTTGGCCCCACTGTGCCTAGTAGGCTGCTGCTCAATTATGCAGCTCGCCTTTTGGTCAGCTTCATTTGTCAATGGCGCCCTCTGGCGGCCGGCCTCCGTCGTTCATTCAATATGAAATTTCACACTTTGCTTGACATTTCAAATGGCAAATGGTCAGTGGGCGTGGCAGTTGCATGGGATGCATTGCGTATGCGCCCAGTTGGGGCACAATGCGGCGCCATTGACGCCGCATGGCTCATAAATTAATTTACACTTGAATACGCGTCGGCGCTGTGCTCCCAAAAACAACAACAACAATAACCACAGTGGGTATAACAACAACAACAATAGCAACCACAAACAATAATGTTTTAAAGCTTAAAATCGAATGCAACTGGAAAGTGCAACTGCAAGTGGAGCCACTGCAGCTGGCACCACCCACAGTGAGAGTGTTGCCACCGTGGTGCATTTTGCTTTGGGCCAAGTCCACAGTTCGTTATGGCCGCATTAAAGATGGACAAGTTTTAAATTGCTGCAGCCACAGTGGTTGCCGCACAGTGGGTCACAACTGTTGCATAACTATTAACCAAAAAAAAAAATTATAATCAATTGCTTAATTAAAATGATTTAGCAACAGCTGTGATTTAATTTAAAGCAGATATATTTTTATTCATTAAAAAAAATGCAGTGTTTACTCTATAATCACTTAAACGATTTTAATAATTTAAAGCGCTTTCTCTGAACATATAAACATTCAATAAAATTGCTAAAAAAAAAAATATAAATCAAAATGTACAAAATAATATTTGTAAACAACATATTCCCATAAATATTTTTTGCAATTTTTAACTTTACATTCAAAAGTTCACCTAAATTTACAAATAAATGATTTTTTATTTGGTTTTATTATGAAAAACTTAGAATTTTTCAAGGCAAGCTCAAATTGAACAATTTTTTTAATGATTTTTCGCTGTTTTTTTTTCTATACATTTATTGATATTTTACATATACATTCCAATTTTATATGAAGTAAATTATTAAATTAATATATAATAATTAATAAATAATTAATTTTCTTAGTTCTTTCAGTGAAAGTATATTTATCTAAAAAATTATATCTGAATAATTATATAAATAGACATCTAATTGATTAAGAATATAAATCTACAAAGTATTCCATGCAAATGAAATCGAGTATTCTACTAACTAGACATACTCTTCTCCATTTCTCTCTCTGTCTCTTTTTCTGCCTTTTCTCTCTCTCTCTATCTTCTTTCTCTCTCTTCCTCTTTTTCGCTCTATGAAAATTCATTGTGTTGAAGCAGAAAATGCATAAACCGCTGTGAATGCACACGACTCATAAAGCCGCAGCATTCGAATATTGAGCAAAATTGGTAGAAAATTTTCGATTTGCCGCCAAGTGAGACAAAGCATCAGAGAGAGAGAGAGGGAGAAGGAGAGAGAGAGTGAGAGCGAGAAGGGGAGAGGGGAAGGGCATGGTCAGCCAGAATGCGGGGCGCAACTCAAGCGCTTAGTTGCAAGTTTTCGGTGTGAGTTTTGACACAGCGGCAACTGTGGCAAGATAACCAAATACACACACACTCACACACACACACACACATATACACACTCACACTCACAAACACTCATACACGCATAGATAACACACATGAGACACAGCGAGAGAGATTGAAAGATAGATGAGGGTGCTGCAGGCATGCAGAAAGACCTAGCAGTAGTTGGGGTTAAACAACATGATGATGATGTTGCAGATGTTGATGTTGTTGTTGCTGATGATTATGTTGTTGTTGTTATTGTTGTTGATGAAGATGATGATGAAGACGAGGCACATGATTATGATTGCTGCGTCTGTTTAATTGAAATTGACGCTTATTCCAACTGCTTGCGCTTTTTTGCTTTCTACACCGCAGCAACAACAACAACAACAACAACAGCAATAAATTTTTTTGTTTACGAACAATTTACCGAAGCGCGGAATGAAACAACAACAATAAATATGCAATGCAGTGTATACACTGAGGGAAAAAAAAATTAACTAAAGAATGTTTTGTGTGCGAGCAAATTGCCGTTGCTGCTGTTGTTGCTGCTGTTGCTGATGTTGCTGTTGCTGCTGCAAACGGCACTTTGTCGCCTGTCGTAATAATTTTGCTGCAATTGAAATAAATTAAATTGCATGCGGAGGCATGCCACACACTGCCTGACGCTGACGTCGACGTCGACGCAGGCAGCAAGCAGCGACGCCAAACCAACAGCCGACAGCCGCCAGTTTTATGGCGCTTTTGTCAACTGGTATAGTATGTGTGTGTGTGTTGCATGCCACCCCTCTTTGCCACACTTGTAGCTGCCTCTTCAATGAAATACCCAAAAAGCTTGCCCCCCTTGTTGCTGCTACTGCTGCTGCTGCTGTTCGCGGTGCCATACATTTTGCCATGCAGATGGATAACCGCAAAACTGCGTTGCATGCAACAACAACAACATCAACAAGAACAACAACGTGCAACAAACGCCAGTCATCATCCTGATGTGCACATGTCACTGCGGCATTTGTTTAATTAACAAAAACTTTTCGCAGCTCCATGAAGCGGGTGCTCTGGCTCTTGTTTGTTACAGTGTACATAGCACTCTCTCTCTCTTTCTGTCTATCTCTCTCTCCTTTTCTTTCTCTCTCTCTCTCTCTCTGTTTCTCTCTCTATCACTCTATCTTTGTGTGTACTAAGTGGTGCCCATTGCGGCTCTGACGTTGCAGCTTTTTAGCCAGAGCATCCAGAGTCTCTCTCGCATTGAGTATAGGGTAGTAATACGAGAGGTACTAGGTTAGAGCCGTGTCAGTCACTCATCGTTTGTCTTTGTAATTTGTGCGTTGATGAGTTATACTTTAGTATACAGAGGGGCTTCCAAGGGGGGGTGTGACTGATTAATGGGCCGTGGATCATATGTGGCAGGCAATTGCATATGCGGGTTGGCTCTCCAAAGTCAGCGAAACGTTCAAACATTCCAAATGAAAATGTGTTGAAATTTCATTAGGAAATGCATGTGGATGGAACACAAGTGTGGATAATATGTGGCACTTGTAGCATGTCAAAATATATATCTAAATTTGTTAAAATTAAACTTCAAAGTATATATAGGATAAAAGGGACAGTAAATGTCATTCAAATTTTTTCTTAACTTGAACAATAAAATGTTAGATTTTTTTTGCGTTTATTTTTGTATATCATTTTTAAACTGATATATCTTATGCCAATTAACAAAAGCAATGTCTTTATTAAACTAATTAATTTAAGTAATGATTCATATTT
This sequence comes from Sphaerogastrella javana, assembly GCA_037040025.1. Lineage (NCBI taxonomy): Eukaryota > Metazoa > Arthropoda > Insecta > Diptera > Drosophilidae > Sphaerogastrella > Sphaerogastrella javana. Next base: position 14,650 of record JBANCZ010000596.1, read on the forward strand.
TATTTAAAGGGTTCCCCATAATTTTATTTATTTTATGATTATATAGTTTTGTTCCTAAATGAAAATATTTACTTTCTATATTGTACAAGTGAAATATATTGTTTTAGTTTTTATTATTATTTTTTTTATATTTTTTAAATATATTAAATTATGAAAAATATTTATGAATATTAGTGCGTCATTTAAAAATATGTTTAAACTTTTGTATGTTTAAATTTGTTTTAATTAAACTACTATAAGATATATATGCGATTAGATCGCCATTGAATGTCAATCAAATTTTACAAAACTAAAACGAGAAAATGTTCGATATCCGTTTTCGTATATATATAAATAAATATAGAATAAATTGAAAGTACTTCGATGCACTCGAGACCAACAAAGTGGAACCTATTGGACAGCAATTGCGACACTTGTTGACTTCAAATATGCAAATTGGCCAGAGCTCAAACTCAAAATTCAAAAATTTCATATTCAAAATATGTAAAATATGATTGGTGTCGCCTGTTAGACAGAGCGAGTAATAGAGACAGAGAAAGAGAGAATCGAGTCAGCAAAGCGTTAGAAGCCGCAAAGTCGCCGCAAAACTTTCTCAATAAAATGTTCAACAATTTGCCGCAACAACAACAACATCGAGAGAAAAAAAACATTGAGGAGAGCCCAAAGCAACGAGCTGTAGCTGACATTTTCATAACGAAAGGAAAATCAAATGAAAATGGGGGAAAACCCCCAAGAAGAAGCAACAGCAGTAGCCAAGAACATTAATCATTTAATTTGATAAGCAATAAACGAAGTTCTGATAATCTTTTTACGTGCTCAGAGAGAGAGAAAAAGAGAGAGAGAGAGGAGGAGAATTGAGCTAAGAATTTCTCTCTATTTTATTTTATTTGAAAATTTATTTTTTGAATTGAGGCCAAGCAACCACAAGCCACAACTAATAGATGAATAGCAGCTACAAAAAAAGGGGAGAAAACTCAAGATTCATTTTCAGGCTCTCTCTTTCTCTCTATCTCTCTCTCTCTCTCTCTCTCTATCGCTCTCTCTTTCATCCTCACTCTGAGTCTGGCTTTGACTTTGGCGTGTGCTGATGACGCATTGCATGCAATTTCAATTGATTATGCTACGCTTGAAAGGGTTCCAGCACAGCAGGACAACACGGAGAGAAAGGGAGAGAGCTAGAGAGAGAGAGAGAGAGAGGTGGGAGAGTGAGAAAGAGTAGGCTAAGATGAAAGACAGCTTTGGTAAGGAAAAACTACTTTAGCTTTCACTTGCAGCACTGAGGGCGCGTCAGCGCCAAAAAAGGAAGACGGAGCCAAGTCTCGAAGGGTTTGGCCAAAACTTGTCGCATGAAAATGCAATTCAATTGATTTATGTGCTCAATGCAATTACCCGAACAGCCAAAAGGATGAAGGGAGAGGGGATGGATAGGAGGTGCTCGGATAGAGGCGGGTCGTAGAGCTGTGCCGCGTGCTAGCTGCCAATAAAAATCAAACAGGGTTGCATTTGACAGCCGCATAAATTGCTACGCGTTGCTTCCACAATCACACAACCACCCACACACTCAAACACACTCAAATACTTAGAAAAACACTCACAAATACAACCACACAAACACTCACAAATACAGACACCTTGTCAGTAGGTGTGAAAATGGCTGGCAAACCAAAAAACCCCAAAATGGAAAATGTACACACAGATTAAAGGCCAAAGAGAAAAAGAAAGAGATGAAAAGAGAAATTGGGAGAGAGGCAGATAGATAGAGTGTCTGAGTGAGAACGGGGAAGGGAGAAAGACAGAGGGAAAGGTACTAAATTTGGTTGAGTGTAAAAGATGAAGTGTTAGCCAACAAAAGTCAAGGGGGCGCCACATCGAGCTCCTTTATAAGGGGGCGTCACTGTGGCCAATTAAATTTATAGCTACACACCCACTCTCTCTCTCTCTCTCTTTCTCTTTCATTCCCTTTCTATCCCTCTCTCTCTCTCTCTCTCTGTATTTCTACTTCTACATCTCACTCTGTTTCTTTCCTGGGTCTATCTGGCTCTCTTGGGTGCCTGCAAAATTGTTTTTAATTGTCCCGGCAATTAAAAACACACCCAGACTTCGGTTCACAGTTCTCAGATCTGAGTTCACAATTTCTCTCACTCTTTATCATCGACTGGGCCGTGTGCCTACCACTTGAACAACAATAACAAGAAAAGAGCAATATCAAACAACAAAACAATATTAAAGTGTCTGTAGAGCTCTTTTTTTCGGGGGGGCTTTACAAATTTATTAGCCCAACAAAAGGGTTGCATTTGAAAAGTCCGTGAGAGTGAAGAAGAGAGCCAGAAAGATATGATAGAGATATTGAAATTGAAAACACAATCAAATAGGTATAATAAACTAAAAGTTGTATGCCTTTTTGTTGCACGAATAAAGCCATAAAAGAGATATTAGTTACACTACTTGTTGGTGTTCAAATGGTCTACATGAAGTCTATAAAGCAATTCAAACACAGGGTATAAAAGAATCTATTCGATTTGGGGGAATACAAACTGATAAATGAATAAAAATCAATCATTTGTTCAATAATTATTATGGGAGTTTATTTTAGAAAGAAATATGTTTGAGAAAGGAAAACAAAATAAAAATATTTATAAATTTTTAACTATAAATGAGAAATATTAATCTACTCGAAATTTAAGTAAAACAAGCAATTAAAGCAAACACAAATCTATTAATTTATTCTTAACCTTTCCTGAATTCAAAAGAAATTTTTAAAATAAATCTCAAATTTTTTTTTAAATATTCTACTAAATATATTAAACTATTAAATCCTTAACGAAATGTAGCAAATTTAGCAGTGATTTCGGCTTGAATACGCTGTGATTTATGATACTCGGAGAATCTACGGTACAAACAAATAGAAAAAAGATTATATAGGATTATAGGGAATTTCACATTTTTGGAGCAAGTCACTCGGCTGCAACATCATTATTTAGTTTTGCAACATCTATATTATTTATTTATTGTCTTGGCAAAGCGAATGGCAATTATTTATGAGAAGACATATAAATCTAGCCGAAAACAAAACAATGTATCTATTACATTTTCATTTTCATTTACGATTTAGTTTTTCCTTTTGTTTTTTTCTGCTTGAGCTTTCATAATTTATGTGTGAGCTGTTTTAATTTCAATGGAATCAACTGCTTGTGCCACATACAACTATTATTCATATGAAATTTCCGTGCATTGAGCCCTCAAGCAACAACAACAGCAGCAACAACAGCAGCAACAACAGCAGAAACAACATCGACAACAACAGCAACAGCTATAAGCGCTCAATATGCAGTTGCAACCTTTGGCTGCCACGCCCTCATAGCCCACACGCCTCTCACTGCTGCCCACTTGCCTTTGCTTTTGCTTTTGCTTTTGCTTTTGCTCTGCCACTTAATGGCAACCAAAAGTGCTCAAAACAGTTTTACAACGGCAACAACAGCAAATGTTGCTGCTGCTGCTGTTGTTGTTGCTGTTGGTGGCTGCACACAAAAGGAACGATAACAACGATAACATTTTAGCACATAAATTACAAATTCATGAAAAAATTTTACGCTCATGTTGTGCACTTTTTGTTTTTGTTTTATTGCTGCCGCTGTTGCTGCTGCTGTTGCCGCTGTGGCTGCTATTGCTGTCGCTGTTGTTGTTGTTGTTGTCGCTGTTGTTGTCGCTGTTGTTGTTGCTGCTGTTGCTGTGGCTGCTACTGCTGTTGCTGTTGTTTTTGCTGCTGTTGCTGTCGCTGTTGTTGTTGTTGCTGTTGTTGCTTTCGCTGTTGTTGTTGGTGCTGTTGCTGTTGTTGTTGCTGCTGTTGCTTCTGTTGATGTTGTTGTTACTTTTGTTTTAGGTTCGTTGCTGTTTTTGGCGGCAAACGCATTGCATGTTGCTGCTGCTGCTGCTGTTACTATTGCTGCTGGCATTTATGTTGCTCGCGGGCAGCAACATGCTTATAGAACGGACAGATAGCGCGCATGTATTGTTCCATCTCTTTCACATACACATACGCACATTCACAGTGTGTGTGTGTGTGTGTGGGTTAGGCATTGCCTTACTTGTGCCACAAAAGGTGGCAGCCAAAGGTGCACGCTGCGGTCAATGTGTTATTTGCAATTCATTGCTGTTGCTGTTGCAGTTGCTGTTGCTGTTGCTGTTGGAATTGTCGTTCTGTGTGACACGGCAGCAACATGCAGCGTTATTGCTGCTGCTGGCAACAGTTTAGTCAGCTACCAGCATCAATTGTTGCAATTGTTGTTGCTGTTGTTGTTGTTGTTGCTGTTGATGTTGCTGCTGTTGACCACATGTGAAATTTGTATTTTCTCTTCAATTTTTTTTTTTTTTTGTTTCGTTTTTGGGCTCTGTTTATGGCTTCATTTTTCATGCCGCATTGCCAGCAATTTAAATGTTAATCAATGGCACACGTAAAGGAAAGCGAAAACTGCGAATTTCCGCCAAATGGAACAGCAACAACAGCAGCAACAACAGCAGCAACAACAGCAGCAACAACAGCAGCAGCAGCAGCAGCAGCAACTGCAACTAGGAAATAGCAAATGAAATAATAATCACAGCAGCAGCGGCAAGCAAATAAATAAAAGCAGCATGTTGACTCCAAATGGAGTTTAAATCAAAATAAATTCAGCACCAGACGAAAAAGTGAGACAGAAAAAGAAAGGGAGAAGAATGCAAATTAGAGAGAGAGAAAGAGAGAGAGAGAGAGAGAGAGAAAGAGAGAGAGAGGGAGAGAGAATTAGACAGTGGAAAATACAACAAAAAAAAAGAGCAAGCATTAGAAATGCCTTATAGATCTATCGAATTTTAGATACACTCAAATTTTACGCATTTTAGATTTAAATAAAGAGAAATTAATATGAATATAAAGACTTTCTAATATACATTATAAAGAACTAAATAAAAAATATACAAAAATATGCGTTAGTATAAAAAATGATATCATTTAGATGATATATATTAACGTCGTTTACAAATTTTCAAATACCGAATTTCATCTAAGAATTTATGTGATTCGAATATGATATTTGAGATGGAAAAACTTAAAGCTTTAGTTTTACTAGCTCAAATATTGTACAGAATATTATATTAAGATATTAATAATAATCAATATTATAGAAAACATTAATGATATTATGGAGATTGGAATAAAAACTATTATAGTAAACTTGACAATTCAGATAAATGTAAATTATTCTCTTGATACAATAGATTTAGTAAAAGCTTTACTTGAAAACAAACCGCGTTGTTTATTAGCTGAAATATCATATGGTATAATATATTATAATGATCTCATAGTGACTCAAGAACCCTAGTTTGATTAGCTAAAATATAGTATATTGTACAATAATGCTCCCTGTGAGGCTCACATATTTCATCACAAATTTCAAATACCTAAACCAAGAGTATGGGCGTAACGCGATTCAATGATTTGTTTGCTTTGGGATGGTGCTGGCACGAGCAAATAGCAAATAGGTTGACAGGTTGCACAGTGGGGCGAGTGAGGGCGGGCAAAAACAGAAACTGCAAAGTTATGAAGTGAAAAGCAACACGTAGCAATTTCATGGAAGCCGACGCACTCTGTTGATGTTGTAGTCGGAGCAAGTGCAACAAAACTTTATCACCCCAACACCCCAACACGCCCCCTTTATTGTTGCGCCTCTTTCAGCGGTGCGACTAAAAACGGGGCTTTGATTTATGCCTGATGCCTGGGCATACGCTTTTTACCTTTAGAACTAAGGCCCAAAGCGGCCGCACGCCAGCAAATTTATGTTTTAAAAAATAGAATAAAGGAAAAAAAGCATCAAGCGCAAATATTTACACGAATCGCAACAAAATGGCGTACGGCATACTGTTATGCAGCCCTGGCATAGAACGAACCGTTCCCAAGGAAAATGAACTGCAGGAAAAGCCGGGCAAACGCCTGAGCAAAGAGGAAATGATGAAAAAAATTCCTAAAGCTAAGATTGCATTATGTCGATTTTGTGGAGTTTTTCTTTCTCTCTCGCTTTTGCCGCTGCTTCTGCCACTTAATGCAAAGCAGCAGGCAAAAGAGAGAGTATAGAAATGCTAAAAAGAAATGGAATAAAAAAAAATTATAAATAAATAGCAGCAGCTGCCAGTGGGGCAAGTGGCTTAAAGCATCCATCCCCACCACTCTCTCAGCCTCCAAGCCAAATGCCAACATTAGTCGACAGTTCATAAAAAAAAATGTTTTTTTTTTCTTAGACAAAGATGAGCTGCTTCTATTTGTTGTTGTTGTTGTGGTTGTTATGCTTTGGGTTCATAGCAAAACTAACTAAAAAATTGTTAAGACTTTTATTGGCTTAAGTTGCGAGTGAGCCAAGAAGAAGGAAGAGAGAAGAGTAGAGTGGAACAGGTGCTGCACCACTTGCTTAGTTGCATTATGAATCCACAGTTCAGCTGATACGGTCCTGGCATAAAGAGATTAAAAAATATTTGCGCACTTTGCGTTTTGTGTTAATATAGAAATTGCCATAAATGCTAGAAATTATGGTCTTAGATATTTCATATTTTTCCATTTTATGTATGAGCATTCAGAATTTAAATTCTTGTGTTTATTGAGATCTCTTCAAAGAGTTGATCGCATAGTTTTATTATTAATATAGAAGCATTCTTTTCGAAGAGTTTATCTTTTAGTTTTAGTATTAATACAGAAGCATTCCTTTCAAAGAGTTTATCTTTTAGTTTTAGTATAAAAGCATTTTTATGCTTTTTCAATTCTTATGTCATCGATTTTCTATTTGTTCTTTTTTTTTTGGTGTTTGTTCTTTGTGAAACTTAATAATATTTAATTATGGCACACACTTACTGAAGTTCTGCCTGAAGATTGTCTATGACATCATTTGCAATATGAATCCCATATTGAAATACTAAACTGAGAAGCAACAGCATCAGCAACAGCAACATCAACAGCAACAACATCAGAATGGCATCATGCCACATCTGTGTTGCCTCATGTTCAATATGACAGCAGCAACAATTCAATTTGCCACCGAAGTTCAAGTTGGAAGCGTTTGTGCTTCATCTACAGCTCATTGTTGCTCACGTTCCTCTCGTTGCTCTCGTTGCTCTTGTTGCTCTTGTTGCTCTTGTTGCTCTTGTTTATTTGTTTGTTTTTTTTATACGTATTCTTGCTGCTGTTGCTGTGGTTATGCCACAAGCGCAAAAAGTATATAAAAAAAAAACCATATCCAATTCGCAATTCGCAGTTGCGCCTATAGCAGGAGAAGCAGCAGCAGCAGGAGCAGCAGTCGGAGTAGTCTCTGATGACTTGAAGTATGCCGTTGAGCTGCCAGTTCGGTCAGCCGCAGCATTCAATTAAAAGCGCCAACAAAAAGCTCAAAGGCGCCACCAAAAGATGCGGGTATCACTTATACACATACACACACACACTCACTCACACACTCACACACTCACACTCACACTCACACACACACTTATACACTTAAATACTTGCTGTTCGACTGGACTTCAGCTCGGCGGAGTAGACTCAGTCGCAACGTCACAAAGGTCACCACAAAAGGTCTTTCCTTTTCACATATGTCTCCTCCATGTCTCTCCCCCCTTCTCTACTACTTACTCTCTTTAACTTTTTCCCCCTCTCTCTCTTTACCGCACTCTCTCTGCCATCGACTGCTAAGTAAAGCATTGTGCACCGCATAAAGCCCGATAATGAAATTGAAATAAAGAAAACAATGAAATTTTAAAAAATGAGACAAATTGAAAAAGATATATCACAATGGGCGAATTTGAAATACACTTTAATTTCAATTAATATAATAGGGTACAATAAATATGGTGCAGTAAACAATTATATGAGTAATATAATAATATTGTAATATAATTCTATAGTAATGTGACGATATAATAATAAAGTACAATATTGATTAAATAATATTAAATAATATGTAACTTTAAAAAAAAGAATAATGATATTAAATAATATAAAAATATAATGAAATAATAGTATAATAATATTACAATCATTACAATCACATAAAAAAATATTATGATAACAATCTTACAATATAAAAATAAAATAAAATATAAATAAAAATATAACGATACATCAATATCATAAAAATACAAAATTAATTTTCCATTTTAAACATATTTTTTTTATTCTATATTTCTACATATTTAATTATTTATTTTTGTTTTAATACATTTTTAGTATGAAAATTCATATCTCTAATTTATAAAACATTGATTATTATTCGACATTTATTTCTTAAATTACCTATAAAACAATTCTTTATATAGGGTTAAATATATTTGATAACAGTGATGTAGAGTATTAGCCTAGTGTCACTTGGCTGCAATACAATTCCTAGACTTAGCATAAAACTTATAGCCTGCAGCGCACGTGACACCGTACTAAATGTCTCTCTCTATGTTGGTGTGCACAAAAGGCAAACATGCAAAATGATATACCCTGTAAATAACATCAAACAAGTTTGCCAGACTTAAGGTTAACAATAAAAATAAATTTACAAGAGAAGAAAAACACTCAATGCAAAAACTGAACTCCAATTGAGAGTCATATTGTCATATTATACATACAGGGTATCCAGTAGTCGTGATTACATGATGCAGTTGTGCAGCTGAAGTTGCTCTTGTTGTAATTTGTTGCTTTGCAGCCGTAGCTAACATACAACATGCATATATATGACCATATGCACATATCCCCACACATTTCCCATATCCCATATCCCATATCCCATATCCCATATCCATATCCATTAAGCTGCCGGCAGCTATTCATGTGTTCACGCTCATGTCCAGACGCCGCTGTCGTCCGTCGTCCAGTCGTCCAGTCGTCCAGTCGTCCAGTAGTTCAGTTGCTCAGTTGCTCTGTCTCTTTGTCTCTCTGTCCGTCGTCTTGCCTTTGCCTTTGCCTTTGCCAGCGCATGCAAAACACCGCCACAAGCGCTCACTTCCCCTCCCTCACAAACGTTTTCACTCTCATAATCTCTCTCTCTCTCTCTCATTCCCTTACTCTCTCTGTGTTTGTCGCTCTTTATCTGCTTGGCACGACGACATCATAAAAACTCGCTTTATGCTCTTGTTCTTTGTTTTGTTCTGCTATTCGCTTTGCCTCTCCTTTTGCTTTTGTGCGCCGGCAATCGTAAAACATTTTTATAATGCGTCGCTGTCGTCGCTCTGCATACGCACACGCGTTCCCCTCAATGCACTAACCCCCTCGCAAGCAACACTCTCATACGATCTGGCTCATCAGCTTACTCTCTCGCTCTCTTTCTCTCTCTCTCTCTCTCTCTCTCTCTCGCGCTGTAAGTGCCTTGTGTTCTGTGGCTCAATTTGCCTGCTCTTCGTATCAAATATTGAGCGGGTTTAAGTGACGTTCGACAAGCGCATTTACACGTGAAAAATTCAAACAAGAATCCAGTAATTTTTAGCGCAATGCACTGAGAGAAAATTTATATATTTATATTTATTGTTCAATTGTTTAATGTTCTGAATTAAAATAAATGTATTTGTATTATTTATGGAAAACCACTTGAAATAATTAAATTACATTATAAATTATAAAATATTTAAATATAGAAATTAAATATAATTAATTAATTTAATCAAGTTAAAAATAAGTTAAATTTAATTTATTATTTTATAATATTTATGTACAGTTTTTACTTTATTAATTTATATAAATATCTCACTTTGAGTCATTAACAAATTCCATTAAATTTATTACTTTGAATAATTGTTTGTAAATTCTTAGTTTTTTTTTCCACAGTGTGTTTTTATACACTGCCAAAAATTACTTAATTTATATAAATATCTCTCTTTGAGTCATTAACAAATTCCATTAAATTTATTACTTTGAATAATTGTTTGTAAATTCTTATTTTTTTCACAGTGTGCTTTTATGCACTGCCAAAAATTACTTAATTTTATAAACAATTAATTAAAATTTTTTTTCATTAATTTAACATGTCAAAATAGTTTTACACATTATTCGATAACCGATCAACTGCTATCACGTCGTTGCCACTTAGTGGCGTTGCCATATCGCTAATCAGTCAACCATTTTGAGTAAAAGCCTAAAGATGCAACAGTAATTTGTTGGTCATACCCTACATGCAATGGCAACGCGCATAAGTTGAATATTTGACGAAATTTATAAATTGATTTGAACTTAATCAATTGTAAAACGTTCCCGTTATACACAATATTTATTCTAATTTATTTAAGTCAGCAAGCATTCCTAAATGCTTGGGCATCGGTGTAGACCAGCAAATTCACCACTGGGTTCCCACGCCTAAAGAGCGTTTTGATTTGGTTCGTCTGGCGATATTTAAATGTATTAGTTCTCATGGAACAGGCAATACCATCGAAATTTAAAGACGGTATACCGTTGCAAATAATTGGTTGGCTATCATACATATTCACAAATTGAGCATCTATTTATTTATTTCGTTAATCCACAGGTGTTGCTGGTGGTGTAAAACTGGAACCATCAATAAGAGCAGAAGGAACGACAGATGCAGCAGCAGAAATAGAAGCAGCAGCATCACCATCACCATCAATATCAACATCAACAATAACAGCATCTGAACCAGTTGAATTGTCGTTACAGAAGCAGCACGATTTAAAGACCGTCCATGATCGTGAAAAATTGAATGTAGCAGCTTATCGGCAGGACCAGAGGCTCAAACAGCTTGTGCGCGAATCGCCAGTGTTGTACAATAGAAAGTGCAGCAAGTTTAAAGATGTTGAGTTTAAGCAGAAGCTGTGGCATGGCATAGCTAACCAGCTATCGATGGAGTCCAGCGAATACCAAAGCAAATGGGCAACATTACGCTTTGAGTATCAGTGTCATGTGCGACGCTAATGCAACCAGGCGCAGCTAGCAAGCATCGTCGCCCGACATTGTTACACGAGGAGCAGCTGATGTTTCTCTATCCGCATGTGGCGCGCTATTCCCAGGTGTGGGAAAAGCCACAAAGATAACAACACAAGGAGCAGCAGCAGAAGGATGATGATGATGATGATGATGATGTGATGTGCTGCTGATATTATCGATGTGGATAATGTGGAATTAAATCAACAAATATACTGAGTATAGCCTTAACAATGTTCAGATGTGTCTCATCGATCTGGTGCCAACTATCATCATCGCGGCATCATTTGGAGTGCCATCGCCAATAAGCTTAAGGAGAAAGCCACCAAGCTGATGAAAACCTGGATGCTGCTACACACACGCTTCGAATGGGAGCTTCATCAGAGCAGCCCGCAACAGACTCAGCTGCGTGAACAGCTTATATTTCTAGAGCCGTATGTGCTCCAGCAGTCTGCAGACATCCAAAAGCCATCAACGCTGGGAGATCACATTTTTTATGTTGTACAATTTAAATCAGGAGCTGACAAGACTGGATATCAGTTGCAAGACAGATGGTATTTCGAAAGTCATATCACCGATCTGCGTAATATTCGAAGTACGATCATAAGGGAAACGCCAACAAATAGTCCAACTGCCTAAGACCATTGTGCATTCGGTGGTGAACAAAACAGCAGGAATGGTAGCGGCTTTATTGCCATCGATAAAAGCTACAGTATTAAGTCCACGGGCAGTAATACCATCATCAGTCGCAGCAACACCTGTGCTACCGGCAAGAACAACAGCAACGGCAGCACTGTGATCACGCTCAAAAATATTTATTCCCTCACATCAACTAGGAGCAGCACAAGCACCAACACCAGCAGAAGCAGCTAGACGAGTAGCAACAGCAGCAGCTCAACTAGATGAATTACGAACACCAACACCTAGAACATCAGCAGCAGCCAACAAGTCAGCATTTGATGTTGCACTCTCCGCTCTCTCAGAAAAAGTCAGACTAGCAGCACCAGCACCCAGCAGCCAGGACAACAGCAGATAGATGATCATCAACAAGAGTAAAGAGATTAGCAGCAGAAAGTGACAACATATTGGCATCAGTCATAGCTACAGCAACAGCAGCAGCTAGAACCGTTGAGTCTGATGGATGGCCGTATGTAGCATTTCGATTTTTCCCAGAAGTTGGATTTGTCCTGTATGTAAACGGAGGTTCACTGTCGGCACCCTTGAAACTCTCCATGTCCATCGTGGACTTCTTTGTACGATCTGTTATGGCCATACCACAACTTCATAGCAACGATCCACTCCTGAGAGCGAAGAAGAATTCTTTCTGGCAGCAGCTGTTCCAAGTGTTCATCCTACAATAATCAATTGCCCGCTCTGCTACAATATTTGAGAAAGTTTGATCATCTTAAACGTTTCTGAAAAGGATCGCCAAGAAGTGTGGATCATGGCACGCAAACGTTTTCCAATAAGTAAGTGCTACATTATTATTTGATAGCTTAAACTAAATAGGTTTCTTTTGATTTTTGGCGTATAGTGAATGATCTTGATGTTTGGTCCATGTTTAAGTTTGCATTTAATACTTTTATGGAGGATCTGGAGCAAGGCGTTGAGAATCCTTGGCCACAGAATTGGTGGCGTTCGTTAGCGCAGCTCCAATATTTGGTGAATGCGCGCTATTATCCACTCAATCCATATTACTATATTGTGCATAATAAGTTCTCCGAGGAGGTGAAACGTTGCCACACGCATGAGGCACTAATGCAACCGGATTACAATGCTAAACAGTCCGAGGCATTGCCAGTAAATATACGTGTGCCTTGGGAAACAGAGCAGGTCATATATAGCATCTATCAGCGGCAACAGACCCCGAAGATTTTGAGCAGCAAGACCGAGAGGAGCAAGAGCAGGAGAGGAAATGCGGGAGCATGCCTCAAAACGACTGAAAATGCTGCCTCCAAGCGGCTAAAAAAATTACAAATAGTTATATGATAGTTATAATCATAGTTATTAAGTTGTACAGATACCAATTATGTATATATATATATATATTTTTATTGGCGTGTACTATTTGTATACACAATCTATGGTTTGATCCAGTTTAATGCCATAGTTGGAACGAAACCCTCGCCCACAACTCGAGTTTAAGTTTTATTTATAACAATACATCTAGTAAAGGTCAACCAAATATACTCATTTCATATACACTTTATATTTAAAATTCATATTGTCTTAGGATCTTTTATTTCTTAAAAATTTTGAATAATTCCTCGAATTAAATATGCAAAACGGTATTTGAAACTACTTATAAACAATTAAATTTTTTTGTTTAATATAGTCCAGCGTAGTTTTATAAAACTAAAGATTCAAGAGTCGATGTATTATTTATGATATATGTGCCTAAAATAATTAGCTTATGTCTCTGTTTAAGTTGAATAGTTTGGTTATTTATAGGACTATAAAAATCGCTTAAGGGATAATGCTTGAAATTCGTTTGTTTCAATTGATATATTAAAACTGTGAATGACCTCTTGATGACACCTTCTTGAGGTATAAACTTAAGTTAGTCTATACTAAATAACCCATAATTTAAAAGATTCCTTGCATAAGGTCCTCTCGAAACAGAACAGAATAGGTTTAAGTTCCCTTGTAGGATAGCAGTATGACATATCCTGGTTTCACTTCTAAGTCAGTCATTATAAAAGGAACTTATTGAATATTCTCTAATTCGAAGAGTATAAAAGCTACACCCTATAGTCGTCTATACGATGAATTTTTTAACTTAGTGCCAAAGAATTGGTCCCAAAATTATTAATACAATAATAATGCATAAACGACTATGAATATTAAAATTGTTGAACAAAAATATTTGAATGTTGATGAAAGTCCAAAATTTAATATTGGTTTATCAAATTCAAACTATTTATATAAAACAAATTATGCTTAAGAATTCCATTTGTTTGTTGTTTGTTCCATGTTCCAATTGATGCGAAAACTGTAAATGGGATGCTTTGAATCCCATAATCCCACTGGAAAGGGGCTGCTGGTCAAGTTTTCTTCATCTGGGGGTTGTCACGGGTCAACGTTGCTTGCGCCGGCTTTGACCTTTTGATTAGCTGGGTCTAGCCACGCCCACTTTAACGAGCTCCGACATCAAAGTAAGCTGGACAATGGTAACGATGATAATTTGATGTGTGTGTGTGCCAGTGTGCGTGTGTATAATAACATAATAAAAATGATGAACCAACTATTAGTCGCGACAACAGAAACTGTTGCGAAGAGGTCCACCAAACTTGGGTTGAAGGCAAATGTGTGAAAGGTCCTTGGGCTCACGGACACTTTCATGATCACGATTGAACATGTTGACCGCCAGTTTTTCAAAGATAAGCTTCACATTGCATCCGGAAAGTGCCGATGCCTCCATATAGGGTATCTCTAGACGATCGGCATACCCCACCGCCACCTGCTGACGTACCTCGCGCAATTCATACTCATCGCACTTGTTGCCAACAAGCATAATGGAAACATTCTCCGGTGCGTGTAGACGTATCTGTCTGAGCCAGTAGTCCACGTGCAGAAAGCTCTGGCGTCGTGTCGTATCAAAGACCAACATAATGCCCTGGATTTGCCTGTAGTACGAGGTGACCATCGCATGGAAACGCTCCTCACCAGCCGTATCCCATATGTACAGTTTCACCGGACATCCGGCTATCTCCATATAGTGTACACGGGCATCCATGCCCACGGTACAACGATATTGACTCGAATAGCGATCATCCATGAAACGTTCGATCAGCGATGTCTTGCCAACGCTCGAATCACCCAACATCAGCACTCGGAATGATAGTGGAGCCATAATCTCGGACGCTGTTTAGGGTTTAGTATAGGAATCTGCTTCAATATGTTTCAGTTTTTTTTTTTGGTTTTTTTTAATTTTCGTTAGTTTTTGTTAGATTTTGACGCTTGAGTTTCTGTTAGTTTTTGTGAATATTTTTTTAGATGTTACTGCTTTAACAGATTCCTGTATACTGATTATAATGTTCTATATACATGCCTGCATAGGCACTGAATACGTTTGACAATAATCTCTTTAAATGTATAGATTAATTTTTTTTTTAAATATGAATTATACTTGATTAGGGTCTTGTTTAAAGCTGGAGTATATCAGAGCCCTATTGAACATAGATAGAAATATACCCTGTAGGGTATCTTAACTTAGATCTAATATTTCAAAGTTTCAGCTTTAAACACGAGCCTCAACGATGTCAGAGCCCACTACCAAAGAAGGTATATACAAAAATATACCCTATAGGGATGATTAAAGTGGAATATCGCTTCCAGTTAACCTCTAATATTTGAAAATCCAAGATCTGAGCACCGCTCACCCTTTGACTAACGACCTGGGGGCGTGTAGGGCAGTTAACACGGATAATGATAATAATATACTCGATGAACATCTTTTTGAAGCACAGCTGTGCATCATTGTGGAAAGACATCAAATTAACATTCTAATGCCCATGGAAGCCCTGTGTTGATTCCTGTCTAACATTTCCTCAACGGTTGCACAGTTGCAGCTGAAAAGTTTCCCTTACGGAATTTCGCAATTCCGGCGATAAGGTGCGCCGTACTGGCAGTCCATACTGTCCGTACTGTAATGCTTGCTCCCGGTGATTAACGCAATTAAACAGGTGCTCAAAATGATGTTTTCACTGGATTAGGCATGGACATGCCAACCGACCAAATGAGCTGTGGGCGTGGCCCAGCGCACGTCAACCATCACCCGTCACCCATCAACCGACACCCTGACGCTACGTCAATAAGCGGCACACATTAGCAGCATCCGCATGCAGACACTGTAAGAAATAGTAGAGTAACTTCCAGGGAATCAAACTGAATGAAAAAAAAAACGCTAGGGTATTGTATTCGAATTTTGGTGGATTGAAATATCGGTTTAGGTTTTTAAAAACGAATCGGTTATAACGGTTACGGTTTCGGGTTTTGCTTTCATTCTTTGGTAACTTCTAATGATATTTAAAACTTTTAGATGCAACATACTGACGCTAGATGGCGATGTACAAAAAAATATTAAAATTCTTTCATGAAAAAAAAATCGAATAATTTTTTCCACAAATTTTTGTATACAAAATTTCGTTTAATTTTTGTTACAAAAAAATTCTCAAAATTTTCCTCAGTTTACAAAATGAGTTGTTTTTTTTTTTACAGTGTAGGCTACACATTAATTCAATGTGGATTTTCGCATCAGCCAGGAGTTCAGCAGTTGCCATTAGAGAGAGCAAGAGAGTGACAGAGAGAGGGGGAGGAAGGAGGAGTGCAATGGAAGAAGAAAGAAGGGAGATTGTAAGACAGGAGGAGAGGGTGAACCAGAAGGAGCAAAGATGAGACACCGACATTTAACGTTAAAATTCCATTAACCTCACAATGGACCAAAGCTCCATGATGCGCTCAAGTTAAGTGTTAGTTGTACGGATGGGATGGAGAGAGCGTTGCGGTGTGGAGGGACCTCGGTTTTTGTCGTTGTGTCGGCATTTGGCAGTTTAACTAATACGTGTGTAACGGTACATTCTACCACAGCCTCGCGCACCTTTTGGATTCTCGCGAGTTTATGATTTGTAGGTGTGAGATTAAAACCTGTAATTATATAGCATGTATATCCTGCAGTTGCTGCCATTTGGAGCTCATCTTAAGTGCCTTGTTGCGCGCCGAGTGGGGGTAGAAACAGGGTAGGAACAGGGGGTTGCAGCTGCGACCCCATCGCCCCTTCCCACCCCACAGAAACAATAAAGCTGGTCAAGTTGCCAGCAGCGCGCGAGTTATAAAACTTTTGCCTAATTGGCCAAGATATTTAGTAAAACATTAAAAGTAAGACAACACTGTGAGTAGTCGACGGTTGAATACCCTGTTAAGGGAACTACATATGGGCATAGTTTTACCACATAGAAGATACTTTCACACTAAAGTTACACCCTTTACCCTTCACCCTTTTCGAAACGAAGTATGAAGACCCTCTTCAAGTTATGAAGCGGAGAAGAATATGACAAGGAAGAGGATGAGAAGTTGTTAACCCTTTTCGATGTGAAACGGCGCTTAAATACCCTATAGGAAGTTTACGTATGAAAGTATTGAAGAAATTGTTTAAAAATCGATATACGATTTTATGCGTTATACACTTAGAATGGGCAACGACGCTTGAATACCCTGTAGATTATGCTTTAGTCCATATAAATTATAGATTATAGATTATTGTCTTCTGTATTGTAGTCTGTTGCCACATCTGATAAGAAATACAGCGTATGTGCTAGTCGTGCAACCTTGTGGCTTTTCTAAATCGTTTACATGTACGTTTTTTTTTTTCAATTACCTACGCTTATTTTTTACCTGAATTGTTAAAATGCCACGCCCCGAATGCTGTCACGCCTTTTAGCATTGTTACTGTGTTGCTTCACATGACCTTAACCAAAACCTGAGCAAACCCTACCCCGATGACCGTAGGGAGCTGGGGTGGAGGTGGAGGAGGGATTGGAGGTCGTTGGATAGAGGGTTTTATTAACTGAGAAATTCAAATAGCCAGCAAACAGAAGCTCAGTGTAAGTTGATGCTTTAGGTTTATACAGAGTTTTTTTTTTTTTTTTAATTTTTTGATTTTTATTTTATTTCATTTTATTTGTTGTTGTTTTTGTAAGTCTTTGTGCAGTTGAAAACTGCTAATTGAACATTTTGTTGTTTCTTCTTTGTGCCATTTACGCGTGTTTTATTGTTTAAATAATAAAACCTTACAAAAAAAAGCCCCATAGAGCAGTAATACAACAATAAAATGCGCAGAAAAACGCGGAAAATGAGGGAAGCGTAGAATGAACTATTTAATGACACTGGCACAACCCACACACACACAAACACGCACACACACACACAGAAACTATCAAACGAACCTATAGCCGCA
>JBANCZ010000597.1:0-32493 GCA_037040025.1 Sphaerogastrella javana
AGAGAGAGAGAGAGAGAGAGAGAGAGAGAGAGAAAGAGAGACGACAGAGAGAAAGAAGAAAGAAAGAGGCGAGAGGGAGAAAGTGAGGGTGAAAGAGAAAGAAAGAGAGGAAAGATAGAGAGAGATTGGCAAGGAAAATACAAACAGATTCAGAGAGACCATAATCTGTAAAGGAATGTCTTCAGTCCAGGACACGTTCATTTCATTTGAATTTTCCCTCAAATGAAAAAAAAGGGGCTTGAAAATATATATCCTCATATATATATATATATACAAACAGCTGCAAGATATTGCCACTTCATAACTGCAACCTTTTATATATATACACTCTATATATATACAAAGTATCTTTCGTATCTTTTGGTTCATAAATTTTAACCATTTGCCATTTTTGGTTCGTTTGGGCCACATAATGAAAAAAGTTTCGACCAGGTAGCCCTTGGATGTCCCAGTTAATTGCATCATTTTCCACTGGATATAGGCTTTAACAAATCGGTATAATATCATCACCATCACCATCACCATCACCAGCAGCAGGAGCAGCAGTTTATTATGACCACACTAACTTATACCTTATCAAATAGCAAACAATTTTGATTAAATTTTCTTTATTGGTTTTATCGATCAAACTAAATTGTCATGACATTTTGCTTTTGTTTAGTAAAAAATTACTTAATTCTGTTATAAGCAAAACTAAATTGAGTTGATTTTATTAAATTATTTAGCATTCAATGGCATTAGATAAAGCATAAGCTTAGTTTGTGTTAAAAGGTTTAGTATATTATAATTTACTAATGGAATTTAATATTCCCTGCGGACTGCATAATTTTGTTTAGTTGCACAAATTATAATAAATATTGAAAGCGTATTGAATTATTTTAAATTTACTGAATACATATATTGTTTATTCGATAATAATGTCTCTGTTTAATTTTCCTTTATCTCCTTTAATAATCAAAAATGTTTTTAACATTTGTTAAGAAAATCTCATAAAATTTATAGGTGTTTCATATTTTTTGCTGTATTAAATATAATCGGATTCTTTTACAATTGAAATTATAATCTATATATATTTTGTGGTTTCCCTCAACTCCATGAAGAATCTCTAGATTTTTTTAACATTTATCAATAAATTGTTATGAAATGCATAAATATATCATATTTTTGCTACAGTTTCTCTATAACGACCTAGTCTATGCTACGATTTATATTTCTATTCAATCGATTTATCATTTGTACTATAACTCTTGTTCACTTTTATCAATTCTCCGCATAAATATTTATATTTACTTATAACTTACACTTGAGTTCATATATGAGGCCCATGATGAATTATTTATTATATCGACTGGATACATGCCCCCAAAAGTTATCGTTGAACAATGCAGAGCTGCTTTGTCCTCGATTATATATTAATCGACTTTCAACTACTTTCACTTGTGACACCTTGACGCACTGGTCCAAGAACCACGAAGTCAACCCTCCAGACCCTCAAACCCAAAAAGAACTCACATTATTTACCTTTGACGAGCGCCCCATTAGGTCTAACGTGCTGAAGTCCGTTTGTCGCATAGCATTAGAATCAGTGGTGGGGTCTTGAGGCCTGGAGGCCTGGGAGCCTGGTCTAGTAAGCAACGCTCCTAAACACATTTGAACTCTTAGCACTTCACTAATCTGTCCATTGTGAGACATTCCGACGAGCACAGCCTCAGCCTCAGTTCATAACTGTAACCCATCAGGTTGGCCCTCAAGTCTACAAGTCTTCATCCTCAATCCCCCCTATCAACTCTCTATCTGTATCTCTTCACTTAACCAACACCCTCTAAACCCAAAACTGTATGCCAAGTGAATTTACGACCGTAGGACAGACAGAGTCTGTATTTTCTGTTCGGTTTTTTTCTTTTTTTGGTCACTCATGGTCACTTGGCAATGTTCATGGTCACTTGGCCAATGGGTAAATGCTGAGTGGGTATGGACTGGATGTGGACTGGTGGATGTGGGTTGTGAGGATTTTTTTTTGGGGTGTTGGTTCATGAACTTCATGGCACAGGTTAGACAGTTAGGCGGGCAGTCGCAGGGCTCCAACGTATTATACACCAGAGAGCATCCTTCACGATTACTTAATATTAATGACTGTAGGTTTTGGCCTGGTCAAGCCACACAGATCCACACCAGCCGCAACATCATCAGCAGTAGCAGTAGCAGAAGCACTAGCAGCAGCTGGAGCAGGAGCAGGAGCAGGAGCAACTACTTGTGCTTATAGCTACAGTTATTGCTGCAGCTATATAGCTATATAGAGTATCAGCTTTAGCTTTAGCTTCAGGTTCAGCTTTAGCTACAGCTTGAGTTTCATGTCGCAAATCTGTCGTCGTCGTCGTCGTCAATAGAAAAACTTGCGCCAGTGTTGTCTATGTAATGAATGCCTTTTGTGTGACGCCTTTTGACTTGGTTTACATCGGGGAGCAGCAGCAGCAGAAAAAGCAAGCCAAAACTAGACTACATCATTGGGGGTAGAGCGGAGAATGGGGCTGCTGGATTGGGGGACATAGTCGGGGGAACATTTTATCTCTTTGCATTGTGTTGAATGGCCACAGCAGCAGCAGCAGCAGGAGCAACGGCAGCAGCTGAAAATATTTGCTTAAGCAGATTTAACTACATTAACTTAATTAAATAGGCGCTAAGCAGATGACAGAAAGAGATGGCAATAGCCATACAGAAAGAGAGAGAGAGAATGAGATTTAGAGAGTGAGAGATATAGGTAGTTGAGTGGTTGGGTGGTTGGGTGTCTGGGTGGCTGGGTGGTTTCTGGCTGTTCAAGTTTTGTGGGCATGGCAGACATGGCGTATGCGTGATATTGATTGATTTCAAATTACATACAAATAAATGCCGTTGCCAGTCGCTACTGTGCGACTGCACTTAGCGAAATTTCGAGTATATAATATCATAATTTTATAATAATTATTTAAAATTATTTTTAAAATATTCTTATTTTAATATTCAATAAAATTTCATGGTTTTAAATTGAAGCTTAAATCAATGCATATCACTTGAGTTTTCCCGCAGTGTTGCTCTTGTTGTTATGCTGCCTGTTTCTGCTTCTGTTGTTGTTGCTTCTATTGTTGTTGTTGTTGTTATTGCTGTTGTTGCTGTTGTTATTGTTATTGTTATTGCCTCAAGCTGCACAAAAGAGTTCAATTGATGTTTTTGCAAGTGGGTTTGGCATCCATGAATGAATCCGTGCGGATTCGCATGCTTTGACTCTGCCTCACACTGTCTTTCTATATCAATACCATTCAGTTTCTCAGTCTCTTACATTCTTTCAACCTATTTTTGTCTCTATCTCTTCCTCTCTCTCTGTGTGTGTGTGTGTGTGTGTCTTTGGCTCTTTCTTTTGCTCTATTTTGTTGGGCTGCAGGCTGTTTGCTTGGTTTTGGTTTTGGCTCTGTTCTTTGTTCTTTGGATTGTTGCGTAAATGTTGTTTTAATCAAGCGGCAGGCTAAACATTTTGAGCTGTTATTGTGGTTCTACAACTTGTTGTTGTTCCTCTTACTATTGTACACACACACACAGACTTATAGTGTGTATAGAGACAGAAAGAGATAGATGGTAATGGGCATATTAAGTAGACGTGTTGTGGTTACAGAAAGAGTTGGCAATTGGCTTGGGCCTAGGGTATACATTTGATTACTATTAACAGACCATCAACTATGTTTAACATAGGCTAACTAACACATGTAAATTAAAATACTCTCTAAAATCTTGAATATATATTAATGAAAGCATTAGAATTGATTCAAAGTTCTACTATAACTTCTTAAATTGCTTCATTTTATAGAATATGTTTATAATAGGCTAACTAACATAGCTTAATGTTAACAGTATATATGTTAAAATACTTTTTCAAATCTTCAAGAAATATTAATGAAAACATTAAAATTGATTCGAAGATCTTCTAAAACTTCTTTCATAGCTTCCTAGAGAGTAACCCACAGTTCATCAATTTTTTTTTTCAATTGTTTTTTTTTCCCTTGTTCATTTGAATTGTTCACACATGGCGAGTGCATAAATCAAGTCTCATCTGTCAGTTCTGTGGTCAAAGTATGTAATTAGCATGCGGCCTGTGGCTACAAATGAAAAGTGAAAGTTCAATTGAGAAACAGTTAACCAAACTGAGCACAACTGTAAAATTTTGTATTCTGTTGTCTCAAGGTCATGGGGAAAAAACAATTGAAAATGCTTTTCACTTGCCCTACAAATTGTTCCGTATAATATTTCCCAGACTAGACATTCTTTCTCCCTAGTCTCTCTCCCTCGTATTTTGCATAAATAGTTTAGTTTTGTGCAAGACCCAAAAAGGGCAAACTGGGAAATTGAAAATTGCTATGAAAATAGAAATTTTATTTCATTTTATTTTGTTGCATTGCATTGCTTTCTTCTAGTATTTGTTTTGTGGTCAAAAAGTTGTATTGTCACTCAGACAAAAATGCGGAAATATTATTGTACGTCAAACAAGAAACGCAAATGCGGAACCGACACAAAAATAAACCAAATGCTAACTCATCAGACTGCAATTTGCAGAGATAAGAATTTGTTTTCTTTTTTCATTACATTTTAGTTTGGTTTCGTTTGGTTTTTAGCCATGGTAGATTGCAGAGAATGTGAATATTATGAATGGTGCATGCCAAATGCTCAATTGTGAACGAATACATTGCCTCAAGCAATGATTTATACTTATTTTGAGTACAGTTTCATTCGTTTCGGTTAGACACAGTCAGATATACATCTACATGAAATAAAAGATATATTTATAATGTGTGATGTGTGTTTTAAAATTTAAATAATTTATACAGATTTTTTGCTTTTATTTAAGTAGCATTAAATCACAGCAAAGTCCTGTTAAATACACTTAACGAGTGTATCTTGTATTTATATAAATATGTATATGTATATAATATATATAAGTACATGCCATTTGCCATTGATTCTGGTATTATGGCAGTAGTAAGAGCTATTCAGAATGAAGCTGTTATATCTGCATAATATTTAAATTTAATTCATAAAAAAAATGCGTTAATGGGCCTTACATATCATAGCTACAGGGCTCTATTAGCTTTTACATAGAGTTGAATGCATACTGACTTTATTTCTATATATATTTCTATACATACTATATCCACTTAGCCACTAAAAACTTTTATACTTCAAACCCTTCTTCCAACTAAAACATTAGTTTCAAAGTCGAAGAAACCTTTTGGCTATTCTTGAACATTCTCTAAGTAAATTGCCCTCAAAAAAAGTTATTTAAAAACCTTATAAAAATTTTATAGTAATTGCTATAGCCTTTTTGGTTCTTTAATCTAATTTCACATACCCTCATTTCATTATCTAGAGGGTAAACAACAATAACAACAAGTGAAACAGAAAAAATATGAGAACTTTAGCACTGGACATTTGAATAATTGTCATGTGGCGAAACGCTTTCATATAATTGCGTGTCGTTTGCTCAGTCTGTCCATTTAGTCTGTTTGTCCGTACAGTTCGTCCCTCCATCCATTTGAGGTTCCAGCTCTAATTTCAGTTCATGTCAAGTTGCGATAGTATTGTGGGTGATTGGGTGGTTTAGGATGGTTGGGCGGTTGTATGAGTATGCGGTACTGCTACAGAAATGAACAACTGAATAAATGTGGGCGTCATTCAAGTTAATAATAAACAGACATACGGACAAACGGACGGACTGAGGACTGGGGACTGGGGAATGGGGATTGAGGACTGAGGACTGAACTGGACTCGTGTCAGTCGTGCAGAGCTTGAAGGACATGCCAAGGCAATAATATCCTGTTAGACGGCGGCACAGGCCCCGCACAAAGTCAAGGCTGTACATGATGGAGTGGACAGACGGACAGGCAAATGGCCAAAGTGGATGAGTGGATGGGGGAGCGCAGCCTAACGGCGTCTGTCTTACCAAATTGCGCTTCATTTATTTATAATAATTACAACTGTAAAAAGTTTGAACAATCATTTGGGCCTGAAAACCAGCACAGCTGACGTACAAATATACACAGGGCAGAGAGAGGAGAGGGTAGTGGATAGAGGGTAGTAGGTACTGGGTAGAGGGTAGAAGGTAGAGCCTAGAGGGTAGAAGGTAGAGCCTAGAGGGTAGAGGTTATATAGGTTATATGAGGTGGGGTATTTCTTGGCACAATCAGGCAAAGTTTAGGCAACTCAAATATGCAGGCAAATAGCGCACAATTTCATCTCTCAGCCGCTGTAATTGGAGACTCTATTTTATTTGCTTGGCAATCAGTGCAAATAAAAAGAAAATTCAACAATAACAAACAAAAAAAAAGCAAAGTATTGCAAAAAAAAAACTAAGCCACGTTGGCAAAACTTTAAGTTTGAATAATTGCCAACAATTTGGCTGAACTCATACTCACAATCAGAACCCGGAATACACACTAACAACATGCTCGCATACATGGACATATATACACAAACACACATCATACACACTCACACACATTCACATACACACATTCACACACACCCATACAGACACAGTTTCCGGCCTTGGAACCACTTTCAGCCATAATCTCACAGCGCGGAAAAAAAGCGTGAATAAACTTTTAACGCACCTGTACCTCAAGCGCTAAAAGGCTATGCTCAGTTTATGTGGCGCTTAATTGATTTAAATGCATAATTAATAGAGTATAATTTAATATATATATAAATATATATATAATTTATAGATGCATGATAAATATGCTTGAAAAAACTTTATAGGTTTGTCAACTTGAATATGTTTTTGTGAAGGGCTTTAGCTACTGTCGGTTGCATTCGACTGTACATACATACATAAATTTTTAATGAGAAAACGAGCTGCCTGCAACAATTCAGTTGTTTATTATTTACCCGATATGCCCAGTCTGCATATTATACATATATACATATATATATATGTATATCGTATATTTTGTATATTTTTGTTGCATGAAATCCAATTGCATTTTCCTGGCTTGTAAATTTGTTGTTTCAATTTGTTTATTATTTTTGCGCTCAATTATTGAACAACAACAAAAGAGTTGACGTACAGGTTGACGTTGATGTACAGAGGGAGAGAGAAAGATAGAAACAGAAAGTGAGAGAAAGACAGAGAGAGAGAGAGAAACAACAATTCAATATAGCATTAAATTAAATTTTCAAATTATAATTGAAAATAGCTGCACAATTAAATTGTCAAACAATAAACACATGTGTGTGTGTGTGTGAGTGTGTGGGTGTACGTCATTTTGACGCACTTAATTAACACAAATCAGTTGCTGGGCAGAGAGAGAGAGAGAAAGAGAGAGAGAGAGAGAGAGAGAGAGAGGAGGAGGGAGAGAAAGAGACCGAAAGGGAAATAAAACTTTTTTAAAATTTTTAATTTTTTTTTTTTTTGGTGGGGTTCTATTTATCTTTCAAATTGTGTGGGCGGGCAATTGTGAAGGGTATGTGGCATATTGAAGTCTGCATTAATGTATTTAATTAAATTGAAAAATTGAGAATTTAATTGATTTGAAATGCGTGTGAGTGTGTGTGTGCGTGTGTTTCTGTGTAACTTCACTTAAAGCACAATTTACACACTTCGTTAGGCTTAAAATAATGAGTTAAAGTCTTTAAAGCTTTAAGCATTTGTGCTTAAATTATATAAGTATAAAGCGAAGCTTTAATTGTTTTCCTATGCTTGCGTCGAGATACAGTTTAAAGTCTAAGCTTGCAATTGAAAGCTTTAAGTGAAGGCTTCAAATTTATTTAAATAAAAAGTATAAATAAAAAAATATAAATTAATAATATGTATATAAGGTTATCTCATTTAGAGCATAGTTTTAATTAACGTTACATTTTGAACACTCCATTAAAAAACAAGCTTTAATAGCGTTTGCTTTAAAGTTCGAGTTTTCTATTGTAAGCTTTAACTTAAAGCTGTAAATTTAGTTTATAAATAAACCTTTGGTATAATAGGTTATGTCTGGGCTTACTCATTTAGTTAGTACATATAATTACCATTTATTTAGCTCTTAATCTTTCTGATCATTGTTTTATGTGCACTCAATCTCTCACGCTCTTTCTCTCTATACAAGCTTTAAGTTCATTAAAAGCTCATCCTCAGCCAAGGGCACTTAACAGTGATTTAAAGCTTCCTCTCTGCTCACGTGAATGTCGTGCCTCCTGCTAATGGCCATTTACCTCTTTTGATTTATCCTGAATGCGTTGGGTGTGATTTTATTAGGGGCACTACCTAATTTTTGTTGTTTTTTTTTTTGTTATTTTGGAACAGTAACACCTTATTAAATGTTCAGGCCGAATGGCCTTTGTGTGCATTTAAAATTCTGTCGTTTATCTCGTTTCAATAGCCATATAATCGTGCAGCCTGCCGAATCATTAATAAGTCAACCGAAAGGGTCCCATCATCATCATCATCATCATCATCATCATTTATACAGAGTTCAGGCTGCTGTCAATGTTGTCGATGTTGGATATAGATGTTTCTGTTGATGATGTTTGTTGGTGTATGTATATATATAGTATATAGTACCATCTAAAGTGTAATTACTCCATGGGGAGGGCGTTTAATCTGCTGCTTTAATTGCCGTTTCGAATTCAATTGGACGACCTTGAGGCCCAAAAAAAAAAAAAAAACGCGCGTAATTTTATATACACGCGCAGTTTTATTTTTTTTCTTTTTTGAACTCGGTAAATGCGAATACGAATAAACAAATGCTGACCTGGCCTGGCCTGGCCAAAAGAGCTGTTAGCTGTTCTCTGTTAGCTGTTAGCTCTGAGCTCACGTGTTGCCCACAAATTTTGTCCCCACTTTTGCCCGCACTTTTGTGGCATAGTCCCCCCTTGAACCGCTGCGCTTTAATTACTCTTGCGTAAAATTGCTTCAACTGGCAACTTTTGTGGAGTGTTAAGCGTTTCGCCACGACGTCCAAACTGACCCCAACACACACAAAAAGAGAGAAAAAAAATACACACAGAAAATCAGCAGAGCGAGAGAGAAAGTAAGCGAAAAAAAAAAATTGGAAAAGGCACAGGAAAAGCTGGGGGGAAAAACACGTCAATGAAAAATGCCGACACAGAGCACCCCGAATGACGACGACGTTCAGTGGAAATTACAATGCGTCCTGCCAAATACAAAACACGCCAAAAACCTACGTACAAACAGAGGAAGAGAAAGAGAAAGACAGATATAGAGAAATAAAGAGAGAAAAAGGGAGAGGAAGAACGAGATCGAGAGCAAAAACCCAAAAACGTAACCACAAGCCGCAACCACAGCAGCTTTTCCTTTATGAAGCCAAGCCACCCCCAATCCCCCTTATTCAATCGCAGCCCCTCCCCCACCCTTTTACCCAATTTACCCTTCACCCTCTCTCTGCTTAGAATCGGCATGGCATGGACAGGAAAATGTCGAGCTAAATGTGAAGTGAGAAGCTTCGCGTGAGCGACAACTTAAGCCACACGGACTATGGCCAAACTGAAGTAGTTGTACTTTAGCCACACAATCGAGTGTATGCCACATGAGTGTATGTGTATGTGTGTGTTTGCCTGTGTGTGTGTGTGTGTGTATGTGTGTGCAACTAACTTTTTACAGCAGCAAAAGCCACGCACAACTGAAGCCACTTGGAACAAGTCAGCAGCACAGTTAGAAATGCCAAAACGGCAAATGGAGCAGTATCATGGGATGACAGGGGGAGTGGGGAGTCTAAGGGTGAGGGGTGTATGTAGTGAAGTTTGCTAATGTAGTGGTATATGTGTGTGTGTGTGTGGCATACAAAGCCACTGAACTGTGTACCAAGTGTCGCAGTGCAGCCGCCAGTTTAGCTCGTGGCATGTTGCAACAGCAACCACGCATTGTGGCATGCAAATTGCCAAAAGAAACAAAAATCACAAAAAAAATATTAAAAAAAAAAAAAAAAATTTATATGTACATTTATATGGAAAGCTATTGAGTTGCGCCTGATTTGGCCATTTATTAAAATTGGCTATATGTGCAGCAAAAACAGATGCGACAAATGAAAAAGAGAGAAGAAAAATTCAAGTAGATTTTTCCGTTTGAATTTGTATACCTTACTCTGTCTTTCTTTCTTTCCCTTTCACTCTTTAAATTAAATTCTTTGTCTTTCACTTTTTATGCTTCATTTTTTTTTTGCGCTCTCTATTTGCCCTATTTCCCCTATTCGCTCTATCTGGCAACTTCATCTGCAGCTGCTAATCGTCCTTTTGGCATCGCCAGCTGTTGCTGCCGCGCATAAAACTCGCTTCCGCAGTGCATATCCGGTTTGTAATCGATTTCAAAGTGTGCAGCACAAACAAAAACAAGAAAATTAGTTACAACAAAAACAACTACAATAATAAAAACCAACAACTACTACAACAACATTCAACAACGCTTTCATTCAGCAAAACTTGCAACAGGACGAACACGTCAGCAACTTTGCAAAAAAATTCAAAACTTTAGCGACATTTTCAACAAGCATAAAAAAAATTAAATAAAATCCACAGAAAAAAAAAAGAAACCAACAAAACTAGGAGAGAGTATAAAAAAAGAAAAGGAAATGCCACTCACACTGACATTTACATACCCTGCGGCACAAAAACATTAACAGATGCTCTTAAAAAATGTTCCGCAACAAGTTTACTAATTTTGTTGAATTTAGTTTGAGTGCCTGTAATAAAGAATTTAACTATTTAAAATGAATATATTGAAATGAAATTTATGTAGTTTAAATAGAGCATCATTTGGAAGCTATATCTATCTGTATAATATATAGAAGGGGACATAAATTGAATCTTTTTCGATATAATATAAAGCATGCAGAATTTCATTCAATTGATTATTTCTAAATAATATAAATTATACATAAATGCATTGAATTTATATTTAAATAATATAAATTATACCGAATTGCTTTGAACCTATATCTAAATAACATATTAATACGAAATTGCATTAATACGATTTCTATATAGTATATAAATAGTTAAACTGAAATATAACAACATTTAATTTCGTTGAATTGAAAATTTCAAAATAATATAAATCATACAGAATTGCATTGAATATAAATCTACTGCATCTATATCTTAAATAAAAATATATACATAAATATAAATTATACAAAATTGCATTCATACAATTTCTAAATATAATATGAAGAGTTAAACTGAAATATAGCTGCATTTAATACTGTTGAATTGAACATTTCAAAATAATATATACATCATACAGAAATGCATTGAATCTATATCTAAAATATTGATATAGATAAATATAAATTATACAAAATTTCATTGATTTTATATC
Organism: Sphaerogastrella javana; assembly: GCA_037040025.1. Lineage (NCBI taxonomy): Eukaryota > Metazoa > Arthropoda > Insecta > Diptera > Drosophilidae > Sphaerogastrella > Sphaerogastrella javana. The sequence goes on from JBANCZ010000597.1 coordinate 11,345, forward strand.
TATATACAATATGAAGAGTTAAACTGAAATATATCAACATTCAATTATACAGAAACGCATTGAATCAAATTCTATAAAATCTATTGCATTTATCCTATGTCTATTGACAAAACGAAAAATTTAGCTAAAATATGACAGAATTAAATAGTGTACAAAAAATGCAAAATATTTATGCTAGGAAAATAAAATGTCAAATTATAATGCTACAGTTGTCCTGGAAACAATCGAACAAATGGAGTAACAATGCATATTTAACTAGATCAACCCACTCTCATTAAATGAGCTCTGTTCTCTTCTATTTCATTTCTTTTCTGTCCAACTCTCTGTTTCTCTATGCCCAATTAAATTTGAAAAATATAGAAAATATTTGAAATACCAAAAGAAGAGAAAACGAAAGAAAAAGGAAAATGAGCGAGGCAAAACAACACTGGCAAAAAACATACGACAAACGACAAAAAAGCGCATGCAGAAAATGTATAACAACAACAACAAGAACATCAAGAACAACAACAAGAACAACAACAACAACAATGACAACAACAACAAGTATATATACAGAGAGAGAAAAAAAATTAGCAATAAACGTGCGCGCACGCGATGTTTGCCCCCGAAGCACTAAAAAGCAGTTTAGACCCCTCGAACCCTACCACAGTCGACAATCCTTGCTATGCTCTATGCTCTCTACTGTGGAAACCCCTTAGCTAGACCATTTTCCATTTCCCTGTTCCACAAGCTCCAAACTCCAAGTTTACCCAGTTGCCAGTTTTGAATCGCAGCTCCTATGCGCTCTGAAGCTGCTGCTGCCTTGACAGCCCCAGGACGCTGCTAAAAGGGCTAAAATCAATAAAATGCTTGTTGCTCAACAGCAGCAACAGTAGCAACAACAACAGCAACATCAACGACGACAACAACAGCAACAATGACGACAGCAAACGCCAGACGACGTCGCTTTTGGCCGTCTTTCAATGTACAATTATATTGGCTGTGGCATTGGCACACTCACCAACCCCGCCACCCCCTGCCCACCTTATGCCTTCACTCCTTTCGGCTTGCCACGCCCACTGTGCAACATAAATAGTTGCGTTTTTATTTCATCGTCTCCTTGTTGTTTTTCCCCATTTTTCTGTTGTTTTTTTTTTATATATATTTTATGTGGCGCTCTTTCAGCGCAAATGTTTGAAATTCCTTGGCTAAAGTTTACTCAAGACTCAGCCCCCATTTCCAGGCATTTCTGCGTCCCTTGTCAGCGGCATAAATGGCTGCAAGAATGCGTGAGGGGTAGGAGAGGTGGGTGGGTGAGTAAGGAAATTCACATAGCTTGTTGCATGATCGAAATGCCAGACAGAGTTATTATGACAAACTTTCTTAATTGGAAAATATGCGCAACCGACGACGCAACATTTTCAATTGCTGCCAAAATGTGGCAGCAACAGCAGTCAGTTGCAACTTTTCCGGAAGGGATTGAAAAGGGGATAGGGGGCGTTGGAAATGTTTTCAATTTCTAATAGCTGTAAATATATATATAGAGATGTTCAGACTGTAAAAGCTGGCATATCGCCTGGCATGAAGAACCGCAAATTTGACTTGACTTCATGCCGCAAAAGTCGAATCAATCAGCTAAAGAAAATCCGAGTTCTTTGGAGTTTGTACACTGCAAGAAATTGTTGGCTAAGCAAAAAAGTCTAGGCAGTTTGATAGATATTTAAAAGATTAAAGTCTTTCAAATAAATTAAATTTGTTTTTCTTAATGAATGTAATTCAAAAAATTATTCAAATTTCATTCTTCAATGTTGGTTTAAAATTCTTCCTTATAGATAGGTTTTTTTTTGTACTGTGTGCCATAAAGTCTAAGCGTATTCGTGATACACTGATTTGAAAGTGTTCCTGCCTGAAGTTTACGATTCAATGAGACCCCACATACGATCCCAAGAGCCCCGTCTACCCATTCACAATGACCTTAGTCGTATATTAGCCATAAAAGCGCCATAAATTGAGGAGCCTCTCTTGGTCCCGCTTTCGAGTTGCCTTTCGTTCTTTATCTCTCTCTCTCTCTCGCTCTTAATGCCTCCTCTCTCAGCACATTCTCTTTCTCCCTTGCTCTTTATCTCTCTGGCTATTTATCTCACTCATTTAATCTCCAGCTCACCCTATCTATATGTCTCACTCTTTCTTTCTACTCCCTGTCATTGCCTCGCCTCCCTTTCGCTTTCTCTCTGGCTCTCTTCTAGTCTGTTTTACGCTGTAAATGCAATTTCTGTCTGTCCATTGATCAGCTGCTGGTGCTGTTGCTGTTGCTGCTTCTACTGCCAGTTACACGCGTTGCTGCCACTTCGAGACCCGCTAGACCCACTCTGCCTTTCTCTTCAACAACGCCCGCTCTTTGTTGATTTCCTTGCTGGGTTTTTTTTTATCGAGAGAGGGAAGAGGGGCTTTTCAGCATGGCCTGCCATCAATATCCCGGCATGGACTGTGACCAAAAGCCAATTGTGCAGCTTCTGTTGCTGTTGCTGCTGTTGCCTGTTAACAGCTGGCAGCTGGCAGCTGTTGACATGTCGCGCAGCATTGTAGTCTCTCACATTCACTCAGCTTCATACTACATCACAGGCGAAACACCCAATCGTAGGACCCTCCAACCCTCCCAACCTTCAACCTGCCACTCCCACTTCCTGCTGCCCTGCTTTGTACGCCTCTAACTAGACGCAGTCGCATTCATTTTCCATTTGCCAACATGACGACATTTTTTTGTTGTTTGCACAGTGTTTAGTTGCCTCGAACACCACCCACACCAAACACTGCATCCCCTTTCACAGTCTGCCTGTGGATGTGTGTGTGTGGGTGTGGCCAGGGTTTTTCTCTCAGTGTATGTGTGTGTTTATTGTGGGCGGTCAGTTTGGCGTTTTGGGCGTTGTATTTCCTATTTTACTTACATTACCCACTATTTGTGCCACACACACAATTTGCCCCACAGTGGCTGCCACACTCATTGCCCCACTTTGGACGACGCTTTTGTATTTGACTGCAAGTGCGAGTGATTATGTACACGCGACTTTGCCGTTAATTTAACCGCTGCTCTTGTCGTTGTCGTTGTTTTTGTTCCTGCTTATTGTTATTCCTGGCTATAAAGCATGTTTTTTTTTTTGTTTTTTTTTTTGTGGCTAACCGGTTCGCTGAAGAATATATTAAAATTTTACTACACTCAAGTGGAACTTGTAGTAAATTAAGCACCACCAGGAAGCGGATAAAGCCATGCAACAACAAGTCTCTCTCTCTCTCTTTCTTTCACTTTCTTTTGCTTTCTTTATTTCCCTGGCAGCCTCAACAAAAAGCAAGTGCCTTATACAATTTGATTTAATGAAACTTTGCAAAAAGTTATAGTAAGGTCATAGTATATATACTAGTATATATAGTAAAATCTATCTGTCTCTCAAAATCAACTCATATGTGTCTACGCTTTATTAAAAGCGTTTTCCAAATGCATTTTCATAATCAAGTAAATGCATTTTCCTTACAAATCTTTGAGTACATACTCTCACCCCATATATATATTCACATTTCTATAGCCATAGATATCTGTTGCAAATAATCTTCAAATTGAACTCAGTCACAGCAAAAGTTATATCAATTTTAGAAACTGAAATATGGTTTGATACAATTTAAATATTTGAACAAAATTATAAAACTTTATGGAAATACTATTAAACTTCAATTTGTATTATGGTTTCTGTTTGGGAGATTAGTTTTATTTAGTTATTTAGTTATGTTAGTTGCTTTGTTATTTTTGAAAATAATGTTCAATAAATGGCTTATAAATTATTACAACTTTTTGGGGATTTTGATAAAATATTCTAGTATTAAAATTAATCCAAGCCTTAAAGTTTTTTTTTTGAAAGTTTATGGTAAATTGAATTTTCAATGTTTTGTTATATAAAGCTACAATATATTTGGATTATTTTTATACCAAAAAAAAGCTTAAATTAAGTTGACATTTAAAGTTTTAAGTAGTCTACTTTTGCGACACAAATTGTTTGCTACATCCACATGCTTTATCGAAGCAACCTATTTCATTTTTTGGCGTAGAAACTCCAAGTCGTGCATATTAGAAGCTATTAGGCACAGCCATAATTGTTATGGGGCTTTCGTACTGGGTTTAGGTGTGTGGGTGTATGAGTGCTTGCTACCCGACGCCCGTGGAGACCGGGCTGCTTTCTTTCTGTCTAGAGCACCCTCTACAGAACCTCCTTCCACATTTGTTGGTGTTGTCACGGCTGTTGACGTTGTCCGTTGCCAATGACAACCCCACACATTCGCACACAACTATAGACACTCACACACACCCAAAACTACACACACTCACATTCACACTCACACTCAAACACACTCATACACACATGCATAGTGTATCAGTGTGGACAAAGTATGCTTTCAATCAGGCACTGAATTGAAAATCCATTAACGAGTACATAGCGGCGACAAGGCAGCTGCTCGCAGACACCCTTTAGCTTTCTCTCTATGTGTGTCAGTGTTGGTGTGAGTGTGTGTGGGTGTGCCTGTGAGTGTGTGGGAGTATACATTCTGCTTTCAAGTCATGGCTGTGTTCGTTATATTTCCTTCAGCAATAATAAAAACAAATTTGCCACTGCAGCAGCAGCTGCAACATGCAAAAATCGTTGCCATATCAAAAAGTCATAGGACGAAGGACAACTTGACACACACACACACACACAGACACTCACATACGCCCCTACACACACTCACACACACCCCTACACACACACTTCAGCTACCCACACGTAAATATTACATCTGCGAGTGCATTTTTTAAGTAAATCATAAAAATATTACTGTAGAAAATTCGATGACAGAAAAAGTCACAGTCACAGTAACAGTAACAGTAACAGTCACAGTAACAGTAACAGTAACAGTCACAGTAACAGTCACAGTTTGCTCTGTTCTCTGCTGCCAGGCACCCAAAAATAAAAAAACCAAAAATTTGCAACGCAAACGCAAATCAAAGTCAATAAAAAAAAAAAAACAAAAAATATAAAAAAAAGTGAAATTCGCCGAAAATAAAAAATCAACGAAGAAAAATAAGTGAACCTTTGGGGAAAAGTCGTGCGAACGTAAGGAATATCATCGGGTAGTAATGCTAACCTGCGTTTGTCGGCCCGTGTCGGGCAATCTGCCCAAAATGCCGCCCGCCTCAATGATGCCCGCCTCAAGGGCCTCGCTGCTCAGCATCAGCAGCAGCAGCAGCGGCAGCAACAGCAGCATCAATGGCATTGGCATTACTGCTGGCAGCCACTGTGGTCTTGGTGGTGGTGGTGTTGGTGGTGCTGGTGCTGGCAGTCCCACACGTGTGGTGACATCCGAACCGAAGCTTAATGTAAGTAAAACTGTGCGACCATCAATGTACACTGAGCAAAATTACATTTTTTAAAGTAAGATTTATTTTTGAAGATGCATCTTAGTGCTTGAACTGAAAACCCAAAGATTTCTTCAAAAAAATGCATAAATGATTCTTTCTTTTAAATTATGTGTATTAAATTTATTTAGTTCTAATATGTTGTAATTTTCAATACATTTTATTGAGTATTTTAAAGAGAAGACATTTTTCTTTTTACTCTTTTCGAAATGTATTCTCTTTGTTTTCAGTGTAATCTTATAATACGCCTCTGGCGTATAGTTTAATATATTATGCAGAACTCGTAATGTTTGTTGTACAGTGTTTTAAACAGTGTGAATATTTTTATTTGATTTAAAAATTCATTTTAATGAAGGGTCAAAATCAACATTGCGCTTTAAACACGAAAAATTTAAGATAATGAAGACAGAAAATTTTAATCAAATTATGTTAAAAATTAAAAAGTTGAAGATAATTCTTCATTATCTATTAAGTAGGTGATTTACTAATAAGTAGGTGCTTTAAGTATGAACGTTTTAATTTAAGTGTATTATAGTTTTTTATTTTCGGAATTGTATTATATATTGTATTATATTTTATAATATTTTATCTACAATTTACTTAGTTTATTTTCCTTGATCTTAAGAACCCTAAAAAAATGTAATAATCTGTTCTTTGACATGCAAATCAGGTATAATTTGCGCTCAGTGCACGATTATCATTTCACCTCAATAAGTGAGTTTTTACCCTAGGCTGGGCAGGTGACAAGTTTAATCTATTTATGCGTACATCTCCTTTGTTATGCTTGCTTACATTTTTTTGGGCTTTTTTTGGTTTTTCCGCTAGACCCTTGAAAAAAAAAAAATAAAAAGGTAGCAAATTAGCTTTCATTTTTCACACACATAAAACATAACTTGATTTATGGTAGCAGTAGGGAGTTGGAAATGCTTTTTTTTTTTTTGGGGAGGACCAACAGAATCACGACCGTGACCAGTCGAGGTTGAGAGTAGGCATGTTTTCCAGGGAGGTCGTAGATGCTGACAAGTTTCGACTTGAAAGTAACGATTGCAGATAACGTTTTATAAATTGTGAAAATTTCATTTTCACTTTGACAACGAGAAGGACAACGCCAATGACACCTTGAAGCAGTAAATGGCAATAGCAGTAACGGCCGCAGCGTCAGGAGGCTTATCCTCAGTCTGAATCTCTTAACGATCTGTACACACGGACGAGCACACACACACACACACACATACACAGAGACATTGAGTGTGAACTATACATGCCATACATACTCTATAATACCCATATATAATCCGCACTAATCCCCACCCACAGCTGTTACTCATGCGCTCACTCTCTCTCTCTCTTTTCGGTATCTCCTTCTGTTATGCAGGTGCCCAGCAGGCTGACGTCAGCCGAACTGAGGGCGATGGCATTGCGGCAACAACAGCAAATCGACAGCCAGCACCAGCTGCTGGCCACAAAGGAGCAACGCTTGCGTTTCCTCAAATCGCAGGAGGTACGCAGCGCGGTGGCCAGTGCCGAGGGTGAACGGTTGCGACGGTTGCGGGAGCGTGTCGAGGCGCAGGAGTCCAAGCTGCGGCGTCTGCGAGCGCTGCGGGGTCAAGTGGATCTACAGAAGACCTACAATGTAACGCTGAGTAAGTACAGTGGGTCGAATGGGTTGGGCAACGCAAAAAAAAAAGGTACAAGGTAAAGCTAATGCAGGTACCCAAGGAGTAATAAGTGCAGCATGTGTGCGTTTGTGTTTGTGTGTTGTGGAGGCAACTACAAAGTGAAGATGAGTCCAATTGAGTTAAGCATCGCACACCATGCACACACACCCACATATACCCACACACACACACACCGCACCCATAGACCGCGTTTAGTGGGCGTAACTGGTGCCGGAGCAGGAACCCGGGATTAACATGTGTTAAAACTGTGTTGAGTGCGGCTCTGGCAAGTGCGTGTCTATGCCTGGGTGTGTGTGTGTGTGTGGGTGTGCGGGTGTGTGAGTATGGGTGTGGCCGTGGGTGTGTGTGAGTGCGACTTTAAGTTGTGTATGTGTGGCACTTTGTTATCCTTTATGATTGCCTGTGACTACACAGAGAGAATTTAATTACTATAGAGATAGAGCCAAGCATTTAGGGTTGCTTTGAACCCACAGAGGCCTTTTATCGATAGTTTTCGATAGTGTTCTTGACGAAATTTCGCAGTTACGTTATCGATAGTATAATAAGTCGATGGTTTCACAAGAAATCCCTATTCTAATAATCCCATAAAAATATAGAAGAAATGTATAATATAATAAATATGGATGTGTTTTTTTTTTCTCAGTGCAGTGCTTAAGATGTTATCGTTGTTGATACGCTTGTTAGTGTATTAGTTGTTGGTGCTGCTGTTAGCATTGCCAATGCCGGCATTGGCGATTTATGCCGCCACACACTCACATGAGTACACACATCCGCACACACACTTGTCCAGTGGGCAGAGGGGGCGTTATGTTAATGAGGTTTCAGTTGGCGCCTTGTTGGCGATAATTAGTTCAGACAACAGCAGCCGTCGCTGATGCCGCAAGGAGCAGCAACAGCAGGAGAAGATGATGGAGAAACATAAATATGCCTGGCATGTGATATGACCAGGATGCTAGGCATGTGTTCCCCCACATCCACATGGGGGGATGGGGCACATTTCCGGCGAATGCCAAGTGTTGATGAGCGACATTTTACAGAATTATATACATATATATGTACGACTATACTATATATTAAATATGCTAACGATTAATGTTATGCGGCAAAAAGGGTTTCACTGGACAGACGGCAACACCAGAGCAACAGAGCAACAGAGAAAAAGTCGTAACAACAATTTTGATTAGGGCTCTTGCTGTTGCTTAACTTTTAAGCAGGAAATGATGGCAGAAACACTGAGAGAAAACTAAGAAACAACAGAAGGCAGTTTCAATGAAGGGATGGAATAAAAATTTGTACTTAATTAGAGGTTGGGTTCACCAGCAAGGATGTACTTCTTGAGCCCTATTTCCCTACCATAGAATGGTTTTTTTGTTTTTGTAAGGAACGTAAAGCCATTTTTTCTATACATGTTACACGGGTTCCAATGAAGAGATGGTCAGGAATTTGGGATGCTTATTTTACAACTAAGATTAACTACCCTATTTTTTGATGTTTGAAAGAAACCTGCATTTTTCTCTCTGTGTATTAAACATGCCAAAGTTAAGTCATAGTAATAATTTACATTTCCTTTGGGTTCTTTTGGACAACTAAAGTTAACTTTAGGTAATGCACGCCCGACTGCAGCATGCTTGTTATAAAAATCTACATAAATTATTAACATAATCCTGGCTATAGTACACATATGCAAAAAAATTTAAGCATATCAACCATATTTTCTTACTTGGAGGCTTTAACAGTTCAAAACAAGATCTAGTAGAGTCAACACGACTGCAGCATGATTGCTTGTTCAAAATGAAACGGGGGAAAATGGCACGAATAGGTTGAGATAATATTTCTATTAGATTTTCATGAGTTTGCTGCTTGCTTTTAGTGAGAGCACACCCTACTGCAGTCCATTTAAAGTGTTGCACTCAAAACATAACAAGGTTCTATGCAAGCACACCCCACTGCAGCCTTTCATAGCTTTTGCTGCCCATTAACTGCCTTTGCGCTTATCCCTTGGTACTGTCTTGCTAACCTGCAACATGGTAGCTGCAATTAGCTGCCCCGTTGAACCTAACCTCATTTTGGGTGGCAGGATGAGGGAACAGGGTTTGATGTAAATGGGTTGAAGAGTTATGGCATTCGAGAGTCTAATGCTTTAATCCGTTTTTCCGTTTTGTGAACTGCTTTTTGTGCTTAGGCAATGACCTGGACTCAATTCGTGCGCTCTTCAGCGAGAAGGAGAAGGAGCTCAGCCTCGCTGTGGCCAAGGTGGAGGCACTGACACGACAACTGGAGGAACTGCGACGCGACCGACGCTGTCCGGTTAATTTGCTCACGGCTGCCGGAGGCAATGGTAGCGGCAATGGCGTCGCACCGGCAGCCCTGCCGCCACAGGCATCCAGGGAGCTGGAAAAGCTGCGACGTGAATTGATGGTAAGTTGAGTTGTGTAGACGGTTCCAAAGAGATTAGGGGAGGCAAACTAAATTTTGCAACAGTTGTAAGAGTAGCGCAAAGCGCAAAACGCAAAGCACTAATTAAAGCATATCCGTTTCCGTTTCCGTTGGCATTGCTACATCTTTCATTTGGCTTTTGTCTTTTGCAGTATCGCAATCAGTTGTCCTTGCAACAGGACGCCAGGCTGCACATGCAACGCGAGGCCCTGCAGCAACGGCAGGCGGAGCTACGCTCCGTGGATCAGCGCATCTATGAGCTACAAACGCGTTTGCAACGCAAGAAACAGGCCAACACACACCACCAACAGCAACAGCAGCAGCAGCAACAACAGCAGCAACAGTTGTTGCAACAGCAACAACAACAGCAGCAGCAGCAACAACAGTTGCAACAACAGCAACAGCAACTACAGCAGCAGCAACAGCAACAGGCTGCAGCACAACAGCAACAGCAACAACAACAACAACAACAACAACAGCAGCAGCAACAGTTGCACGTACAATCGGCGCAGTTGCTGGCAGCTGCAGCACAGCAACAACAGCAGCGTCAAACCAACACAGCCGCCTCCAAATTGAATGCGCATGGAGGAGTGGCTGCTTTGAAGCAACAACTGCTCCAGAAGCAGGTCAATCAGCTGGCAGCTGCCGCCGCCGCCGCTGCCGCTGGACGTGCAGCCGAGCGAGCCATAGCGCGTGGCAGCGTCAATGTTGCTGCCGTCGAGCCCTTCATACATACGCCGCAAAAATCAACCATAACCAGCACGGCCAGCTATCTGAATGCCGGCAACAACAGCAATAGCAACAGCAGCAGCAGCAACATAAAGCATGCAGCCACTGCCAACACGAATCAACAGAATCAGCTCATACAGGATTTGAGTCACAGTCGTGTACCGGCGCCCTACTTTGCCGCCAGCAGCAACAACAACAACAACAACAGCAACAACAACAGTAGCGAGAGCGATGAATCGAAGTTGGCCAAAAAGTTGTTAACAGCAGCTGCAGCAGCGGCAGCAACAGCTAGCAGCAATAGCGCCAAGACGGCGGCAGAGCTGCGTAAGCAGGCGCAAACAGAAGCCATGGACAGCACCACGCACATCTATGCTGAGGTGGGACCCAAGAAGCGCGACAGAGAAGCAGCAGCAGCCGCGGCAGCAGCAGCAGCAGCAGCAGCACAAGCAGCCGCAGCAGCAGCAACCGCAGCAGCAACAACAGCAGCTGCTGATGCAGAGCCAACAAGCAGAACAACAGCAGCTACAGCGACAACAGTTGCAGCTACAGCAGCAACAGTTGCTGCCAGCAGCGGCAACAGTAGCAGCAACAGCTCGCCAGCTAGCAAAATACCCAAAAGCATAAGCAGCAGCACCAGCTCGAATTTCGTAAGCGCCTCCTCTTCCTCCAATGCCGCAGCCCTAGCCACCGCCTCCGCCTCTGCCTCCGCCTTAATCAGCAAGCTGAACCAGCAGCACTCCAAGGATGCCAACCAGGAGGCAGAGAAGAAGAAGAATGAGATCAGTGTGACCAGCGAAACTTTGTCGGAACGCAACACACAACAACAGCTGACGGTGCACAGCATGCCATTGGGTGCCATCAGCAAATCTGTGGCCATGGCCGTGTCCCAAACGAAGCCACTGCATGTTCAGGTGGGTGGGAATCTGGTAGTGCCACCACGAAAGCCCATCAGCAGTGTGGCGCCCGTTAGTGTGACAAGTCCGACAGCTGGAGCATCATCCAGTGGCAGCGCCATACCCAAAATGATAACCTACAGTCCCAAAGTCAATCGTGTGGCGCCAAACGTGGTGAATGCCATGGAAGCACGTCCGGCGCTGCCTCCCAAACCCAGCAAAATGTCACCGAATGCCGAGACACAGCAGCAGCAGCATAACGAAACCACAGCTGCCACAGGCAGCGCCAAAACGCAGCAGCAGTTGCCACTCAGCGGATTTGGTTTAATCAATGACAATTTGCCCATTAAGGCCAAGCCCTTGACCATACGTAAGCAACCGATGTTCGAGCAGCCGCCGCGCCTCAAAGCCACCCCCAATGGCGGCGGACTGGCCATGCTTAAGCCTGCCCAGCAGCTGCTCGCACGCAAGTCGGAGCTGCTCAAGGAGCCAGCAGTGCGTCAAATTGAGCCACCAACCGCAAACACAACCACAACCGCAGCCACCACACAGCGCGAGTCGCCCCAGCATTCGCCCAATAGCAACTCACAGAGCAGCTGCAGCATCGATGAGCCTGATCGCACGGCTCAAGCGGACAACAACCACTTGAGCAGCAGCAGCAACAGCAGCAACGGCAGCAACATGAAGGAACGTGCAGCAGGCTCCGGTAAACCCAAGCTAGCACGTCGCGTCAGCTTCGATCCGCTGGCGCTGCTTCTGGACGCAAGTCTTGAGGGCGAACTGGAGCTGGTGAAGAAGACGGCGATGCAGGTGGCCAATCCCAGTGCAGCTAACGATGAGGGCATCACAGCGCTGCATAATGCCATCTGTGCCGGACACTTCGATATAGTCAAGTGAGTGGAAGACATATCCAACCGAATTCAACATATTAACCCCATTTACTTTCCTAGATTCCTGGTGCAATTTGGCTGCGATGTGAACGCACAGGATTCGGATGGGTGGACGCCGTTACATTGCGCCGCCAGTTGCAATAATTTGAATATGGTGAAGTTCTTGGTGGAGAGCGGTGCCTGTTTGTTTGCCTCCACGCTGTCCGACCATGAGACACCCGCTGAGAAATGTGAGGAGGATGAAGAGGGTTTCGACGGTTGCTCTGAGTATCTATACAGTGAGTACCCTCTCTCGAGACGACTCCACTCAGACTGTAATTTATGAATGTATTGTTTCCTCCAGGTATACAGGAGAAATTGGGCATACTGCATAATGGTGATGTCTATGCGGTATTCTCATACGATGCACAGAATAGCGATGAGTTAAGCTTCCATGTCAATGAGCCATTGATCGTCCTGCGCAAGGGCGACGACGCCGAGAACGAATGGTGGTGGGCGCGCAATGCCGCCGGCGATGAGGGTTATGTGCCACGTAATCTGTTGGGTGTAAGTACAGCCCAGAATTTTGTCGGCTAATAAATGTACGCTAATCAATGTGACTAACTTGAATTCTCGTTTCAGTTATATCCACGCGTGCCGCCACAATCGCCGCACTTCAGCGATTAGCAGTTAATACGCTACACCATATTGAAGAGGAAGGCTGGACGTCTGATACAGAAGCGTTATATATCCAAGTATATTTGAAGGGTGTTCGCTACTGATGCTGATGTTGATGCTGATGCTGATGCTGAGCACGTGCCACCTCGAAGAGCCTTGACTGTAGTATATGATGTTGCAACCATGGCATATTAGTTATGAGCTGGAATTATTTATCTCCAGCGTTCGCCATGTGCTTTTCGCTGTTTCTTTCTGTTTACTTTTTGTTATTTCTTGAAAAGCCACATGAAGGAAACCAGGCACACACACAAGCACACATCAGCACACACACACAAACAAATACACACATATGGTTGTGCTTGTGTCCTTTGGCACAGACAGTGAGTCACGCTTCCATATGGCTCTTAGCTACATATGGGCATAATTCGTGCAACTCTGTCCGTGTGGCAACATCAAAATGTGCAACAAGAGCTTCATCTACAATATATATATATATACAAATAGTATATATATATATATATTTAACGCTATGCTTGGACTTGTTGGGCGCCACAATTAGACCTCCAGCCTCCAGCTGACCACAGTCTCCCTGTTGTCCTGCACAAACACGTACAATAAATTGGATTTCACGTAAGCCTCCGCCTAGATTAAGGCCTAGCATAATAACTTAAGCAATATATGGTAAATATCCCAACACGACCCCACACAAACCCCCCCCCCGCATCCCTTAAACGATCCCCGCCCATGAACAAACACAAATTGCTGCAACTTTTTGTGCAAATTAAAATTGTTGTGGGCACAAAGTGGAAAACGAGTTGAAATATTTTACACGCAGCGAAAATTGCATTTGTGATTTTGTTTTTTGTATGTAAAGCGAACACATATAATGATTAATTTTAACAACAAATGCTACTTAATTGCATACAAATATTATTAATAATTAATATAGTTATATATAATATTATTAAATCATATTGTACAGTTATACATAACGATTCGAATCAATTGCAATTTCTAAATGATTAAAAGAGCGAATATATATTAAACAATTAGTTTATAAACAAATTAATTATATTAAATTTAATATACAATTATTGCATATGTAATTTAACTAATGCCTAACTAGATATTAGATATAAATATTAAAAGAAAAACAAACTGAAATCAAAAACACACAAACACACAAATGAAATAAAAATCAAATTGCTAAAATATCCATCAAGTGTTTTAAACTATTTTGAATTTTTTTACAGTGTATTTGGCAATTAATAATAGTTATTATACATCCTAAACTATAGTATCTACTTTAATAAACTGTAAAGCATGGCAATTTATCTTTTGAGCGATGAGAAAATGCAAAATTTTACTCTTATCTAGCAAAAATCTTTATCAAACAATTTGTCTAATCAAACACATGCTGCCGATTTTCTATGCTCACTATCTAATACAGACAACGCAAATATTTACTATTCATTTTCCCATTTTCCATAACTCAGTTCAAGGCTCTCTACTCTATTCATTCGATTCTATTCGATTCTATTACATGCATTTAAATGCAATTGTAGCTCAGCATCAGTTTTCAGTATTCAACTGGAGGCTGACTAAGGCGGAACTTGACTCGAGCCGCATCCAAAACATGTGAGATATACCGTTTTTTTTTTTAAGTGTACTTAAACATAGCTATTTAGTTGTAGTTGAAAACTTAGCAACTACTTCGTGCAAGTCATTAGAAGCAGCTAATGATGATTAAGTTGCTCTAATAGCAAATGCAATTGAGCTTAAAGCAATTCGTATTCGCAGTTGCATTTCGAATGTTATTCAAGTGATTTAAAGTGGCAGAGACACTGACAAGTTCTGAGTGCATTCATTGAATACATACTCAGTTATATATATAGTCAAACCCTAACGAATAACAATTAATTTATGCAATGCGACTGCATCAATTGAGGTGCATTTGGTTGGGCTTGGCAGCTCTCTTTGCACTGAGACCAGTAGCTGGAGCCAAGATCTTGGCTGTGTACGCCTTTCCAGGTAAGCAGGCTTCACTGTAGTCATGCTATAAGTGTATACATATTTAATAAATATGGAACTTAATAGGGAAAAGTCATTATATGATGCACACGGCTTTGGTACGGGAGCTCATTGAGAATGGCCATCAGGTGACCATGATTGCAGCCTTCTCCTTGAAATCGCAGCAGCTGAGCAATAATTACACCGAAATACTTATAGATCCTGTATATGATTTTTGGCATGATGGTAGGTAACGCAACTATATATCCGAAAACTTGAGAAAATTCGACCTTTAGAGATGACTAAACCTTATTGCCATTCGGTTTACAGTTAAGCTCAACTTTGGTGTACAGCACCTATTCGATCTGACGCGCATGAAGAACTATGATTTTCTGAAAATGCTGGAAATCATTGGACTTAAAACCACCGAACATGCTTTGAGGCAGCCTCAGGTGCAGGCACTGATCAATGCCGAGCACACAGAGGGCGTCTTCGATCTATTGCTTGCAGAACAATTCTATCAGGAGGCTTTCCTAGCATTAGCCTACAAATACAGAATACCTATAGTGACCACCAGCACATTGGGCTATGAGAATCACATGAGCCAGATGATGGGCCTGATCACACCCTGGTCATTTGTGCCGCATGGTTTTATGCCCTATACGGATCGCATGAGTTTTATGGAACGTGTGGGCAATACCTATGTATCGCTCTATGAAGACCTTGATCGTTTGTGGAATTATTTTCCCAAAATGGATGCCATAACGGAGGAATACTTTGGGCAGGCATTGAGTAAGCCTAAATTGATATCAAAGTGTATAGGGCATGCCTAAGTATATCATTTGTTATGTCGTTTGTTTGCAGCCGAGGTACCCAAGGTTAGGCACATGGAACGCCAAATCTCGGTGATGCTGCTCAACAGTCACGCACCACTGACAACGTCACGTCCCACTGTGGATGCCATGGTGCCAGTGGGCGGTATGCATATCTATCCACCCCGTCCACTGCCCGACGACATGCAAAGTTTTCTCGATGGGGCAACAGCTGGCGCCATATTCTTCAGTCTAGGCAAGTCATAACTAGTAGCAAAGCCCCAATTCGAATCTATTCTAGCTCTAATCTACCCACCCAATCCAACACAGGCAGCAATGTGCAGAGCAAGGAGATGCCAGCGGAAATGCTGCGTCTATTCCTTAGGGTATTTGCTGCACTGCCGCAACGCGTGCTCTGGAAATTCGAGGATGAATCTATTAATGGGCTCCCAGAGAATGTTATGATACGCAAGTGGTTGCCACAGGTGGATATTTTGGCGCATCCGAACGTTAGGGTATTCATAACACACGGCGGTTTATTCGGCACACAGGAGGGTGTACACTATGCGGTGCCCATGCTGGGCATACCCTTCTACTGTGACCAGGTGAGGACAATCAAGAGAAGCGATAGAGTATAGCTTCACGAAAGAATGTATGATATTTATCTTATACCTTTCGCAGCATCTCAATATGAACAAAGCAGTGCTGGGTGGCTATGCCATTAGTCTACACTTCCAATCGATAACGGAGCAGCTTCTCAGACAATCCTTATTGCAGCTCATTCACAATGATAGCTACAAGCAGAACATTGAACGCGTATCGCGCATCTTTCGCGATCGACCGCTGGCGCCTCGCAAGAATGCCCTGTACTGGATTGAGTATGTGATACGACACCAAGGTGCCGGGCACATGCGTTCAGCTGGCCTAGATCTGGCCTGGTATCAGTTCTATCTGCTCGATGTTATAGCTTTTATAGTCCTTCTGGCTGTCGGTGCTCTACTGCTGCTGCTTCTTGCACTGCGTTTGCTCTGTGCTAGCAGCAGGTGGCAACGTAAACCAAAAACATCTTAGCCTAATTTGATCAAACTAACTAAAGCTAAGGCTTGAACCTGGTGATATAGTAGAATTTATATAAAGTATGTATAATAAATCTTAACCTAGTTTAAACATTTATCAGCATAATTTGTTCGGAGATAGAGATATGTTAAAAATAACCACAGTTAGCATAAATTTTCATAAACCAATGTTTCGGCTGGGGCTTGATTTTTCTTGGTAACTAGGGAGTTTTCCTATAACTAAGGGTTTTGGAATAATGCAGCTGGAATATAGATATAACAATATAGAAATTACACCTTTGCTTTGAAAACAAACCCCATCAATTTAAATTAAATGTCTAAAGGGGCACAAACGTAAGCTTTGAAATAATCTGTGTCTAACCTACAGCAGAAAAATAAATGTTTTACTAAACGAATGCCTTGATTAGGGAGTTGGTAAAAAAAAAGAATCCGGGTTCCAATTCTACAAAGGTGCTGCAGCTATAATACGATATTCGACCAACAAGTAATACAGTCTCTGATATAGTAGTATAATATATATTAACTTGTCAATCACAGCTTATGCTGATTATATTAATAACTAGCGGCTATTAAAGTCTGTTTAAGTATGCCTTAGACAGTTCCGATTGTTACATGCCATTTTGCACATCTCTAAAGTCGAAAACCTATAAAACTGTCAAATCATCATACAAAATTTCCGATTCACAGCAAAAAATTGCCACTAATGATTATCGTATATATAATGTTGACATAGTTGTTGCTCTATAACTCATAGAATTCATTGATCAAGCCAACAAAATTTTAAAATTATCTCGGTCACAGCTCTAATTTTATGCACACAGAGCAAACGTTTATCAGCTTGATTTGGCACTAGTTAAAAACAATATACCCTCAGTTCTAGATTATAGAGTATTTCAATAACAACGTCGAATTTCACAACGGCTAGCACGTTGATAAGTTTACAGTTTACTTGCGCTGCCGGGTTCCTTCAGTCGCTCGCGAAACGCAGTGAAGATCGGTAGATCGGTAGCTCGACATTTGTTCAGTATTTGCACGGTGTTTGCTCTTCAATTACTTCGTAAGTTAAGGCGTTATTTAGGCGGCAAATGAAAATGGTAAGTCAACAAATGATTTATTTCATTAAAATTAATAAAAGACAATTGAATTCAATTTGAAAAGTGTAAAGGTGCTTAAAGATCACTATATAGAATACCTCAAAAGTTTTAACGTGCACCATGGAAATTTAATAACCAAAGCAGAAAACTGGTTAGACCGCTGTATTTATGTTAAAGAAATTTAATAGATAGCTCTACACAGAGGTCAATAACATATTAGCATAAAAATAAAACAAAAATCGACAGAAACGATCTGTAGCTGATCGTGAATATAGATACCGAAATGAATATATATTCATAAGTATATATACATAAATACTTGTTGATGTCTATCAATGTTTGAGTGTATTCAATAGTTCGCTGTCTTTAAAGTGTTGTATATTATAGGAAATGTCTGGTGCAGTAGAAAAATGATATCTGGTAACTAGGCAAATTTCTTATCTATTAAAATAGTATAATATGTAGGACTTCAATTCTAGACAGACAAGTTATCTGCTTATTGAGCCGGCACGTAACAAAAATTAATTTACATTGCAGATTATGATTATAAAAACGTAGCGCTGATAGGAAAAACGTTTGAGCTGCTACATAAAGAAATTTCCGATTTTAGAATTTTACGATAGTTAGATTACTCTGTATACAAACGAGCATTGAATGATGAGGTACACTTGACCTACCTCATGTAAAGTATAGATAAGATATATCATTTAATTTGTTTGGTTGTGGCATAAAAATTTTTTTAACTTCTAATCCTGACCTACAGCAAGTGCGCAATCTGTGGAAATGTCTATTATTGAGCCTGCTGGCACTGCAGGGCCTTGATTTTGGTCATGGATCTCGAATATTGGCGGCATTTTTCTTTCCCGGCAAGAGTCACTTCATGATGACGAATGCGGTAATACGGGAACTGGTTAAACGTGGTCACGAGGTGACCTTCATCACGCCCTTCTCGCTGGCCAAGGAGAATCTGGGCGATAACTACAAGGAGGTGCTGCTGCCACAGTTTGATTTTTGGCCCATAGGTAAATTAAACTATTTAATACAATGATTAAACTTTGTTTATAACACATTTTTATAGTTCTTAAGATGGATAAAGTGAAGACCATACTAGATATGACCGACCTGGACACGATGACCTTCATACGCATGGTGTCCATTATGGGCACGGGAAGTACAAATTTCGCCTTCGAGCAGCCGGCAGTACAGGAGCTCATCTATGCCAAGGACAAGGTGGGAAAATATGATCTGCTACTGGCTGAACAATTCTTCAATGAGGGTGCACTGTTTTTGGGCCATTTGTATAAGATACCGATTGTAACACTCTCCACCTTCGGCTTCGCCAACTACTTCAGCTCAATGGTGGGCATTGTTACGCCCTGGTCTTATGTCGCCCATGGCTGGAAACCCTATACAGACCGCATGACGTTACTCGAACGCATCGACAGCGTCTACCATTGTGTGGCTGAGGATCTGCTGCGTACCTTCAGCTATTATCCAGCACAGGATGCCGTACTGCAGCGTAATTTTGCGAATAAATTCGATTATGTGCCCACCATCAAGGAGATGGAGCGGAATATCTCTGCAATGCTCCTTAATACCTATATGCCATTAGAGGCACCCCGACCGCTGTCCTTCAATATGATACCAGTGGGTGGGCTGCACATTCAACCACCAAACCCTTTGCCCAAGGATATGCAGAAGTTTCTCGATGAAGCGAAGCATGGCGCCATATACTTTAGTTTGGGTATGTAGCGAATGATATTTCCCAGCTATATATAGATATTAATTTGCTGCCTTTATCCTTTGCAGGCTCTCAGGTGCGTAGCGCTGATTTCCCGCCCGACAAACTCAAGATATTCCTCGATGTCTTTGGCAGTATGAAACAGCGGGTTCTATGGAAATTCGAGGACGAGAAACTGCCTAATTTGCCGGCCAATGTGATGGTGCAGAAGTGGATGCCACAGAACGATATCCTGGCTCATCCGAATGTCAGGGTCTTTATCTCGCACGGCGGTCTCTTTGGCACCCAGGAGGCTGTCTATCACGGTGTACCCATCCTGGGGATGCCCGTCTATGCCGATCAGTATTTGAACATACGCAAAGGCAAAGCAGCTGGTTTCGCCTTAGGCGTGGACTATCGCACCGTTACAGAACAGGAACTAAGGGAATCTCTTATGGAACTCCTTGAGAATCCCATGTACCTAGACAATATGCAGCGTGCCTCACGCATTTTCCGTGATCGTCCGATGAATGCCATGGACACGGCCATGTTTTGGATCGAATATGTTATCGAGCATCGCGGTGCACCGCATATGGTATCGGCTGGTCTCGACATGACCTGGTATCAGTTCTATTTATTGGACATCATTGCCATAGTCCTGGCGATCATATTGCTGCCCATCTTTGGTCTGTGCTATATATGCCGCAGAAGTAAATCGGCGAAGCAGACCAAAACTAAAACCAAAAGGAACTAGTACTATTAGTAGTACAGTAAATCCATAGGCTCAAAATTTTCTAATTAGTTCCAATAAATTTTTAATAAGTATGAAATAATATTGCATTTTATTATGCAAAGAAGAGGGTTTTCAAATAAGCAAGCAAATCCTGTAAGCGTGGTAATAACACCTCTTTTTGAAAATCGTTTTTCTTTGAATATCGCAATGATACCTCTTACTGGAAACAGTTTTCTTCGTGTATTGAATTAACACCTCTTATTGCTTTTTTATACAGTCGACCATCGATTATTCAAGCCTTCGATAATTCAAACCTCTCATTAATTCAAAGCTAGCACGAGTTCATTACAAAAACTCTTGATATTTCGAAATTTTTCCATACATTTTTATGTTCTCGATAATTCGAAGCAAAAATTCAGTGTGACTAAAACAAACTATAATTCGAAGTTGAAGAATAAAAGATGCTTTTTAAACAAAATTTGTGTAAAAACAATTATTGAGCAGACTAAGCAGTAGCAGTTTTTTGGAAAAAATAATTAGACCAAATTGTAGGCTTGTACAAGCCTCTTAACTTTTGTATGGAATAAAATTTTGTCTATTAACTTTATAGAACGTGTTCTAATTCAAACTCCCGATAACTCGAAGTATTTTGAAGGTCCCCTGGAGGTTCGAATTATCGAAAGTTAACTGTATAAAAATCACACACCTTATTGGAAACCCGATTTTTTTGTTTTTAAAATTAACACCTCTTATTGGAAAAGCTTTAATATAAAATATTGCATACTCTTAGTGCCAATCGATGATGATGATTTTGCCGATTTTTTGACGATTTTTTGCCGATTTTTTGGCGATTCTGGCGGGAGGGCACTGATTTATTCGAAAAAAATCGATTCTTCGATTTACGTCGAATCAGTTTCTCTTTTCCTGATCAAGAATCTATATACTCTATGGGGTCTGCCACGCCTCCACTCAAACATATGCATATATAGATATAGATA
>JBANCZ010000598.1:0-32472 GCA_037040025.1 Sphaerogastrella javana
GTGCACGCTATCGCTCCCCCGGCCTAGCCGCTCGTGCAGCCGCTGCCAGTAACAACAACAGCGCCAACAATGCGGCCACCTCCAGCGGCAGTGGTTGCAAAAAACTTAGTGGTGGTCTGCAGCAGTTCCTGTATTCCAAGCGCGATGCACGCAAACGTCTAAACATGTCAGCGGGTAAGTTTGAACTTCGAGCCTTTATAACACTATTTGATACACACACAACATACACACACACACACATACTATACATATACCCACACATAGGTGACACTACATGGTTGAAGTGTCCTGGGTAACACTTTTACCCTATGTCCAAATTCCGTGAATATTTCGTGTCTGTCGAAAATGCCCAAACATTGGCATGTAGTTTTATGGTGTAGTCTAATTTTAAGAATATCTTTGAACAATTTCAATCTATATTAAATCAACCATGTAAAATATATATTATATATAACATATTTGTATAATATTTGATATGATAATACAAAACACTCTTAGTGTTTGTATTTCTTTTGAAAGATTTATTTTTAGAGCACTTTTTGTAAGTAATTATTATAAATTATAGTAGAAATATAGGTGGGTTTGTTTATAGTTATTATATGATACAGCATGTATAGTAAGCCCTAATAATATATGGGTGCCAAAGGAAAGTGTATTAGTTATTCAGAAAAAAATATTTTAATTATATAAGAAAGATTTAATTCAATAATAGCATACCCAATCCCAAACAAAATCCTACAATTTAAAGAGTATTTCGAGTGCGTCATATGAGATATATTTTTCCATATTTGGCTTATTTACATTACACATGTCACCAGGCAGAAACTTATAAACGAGCCGTTACAATAATATCGTAACAAATTCTTGTGGCTTTGACAGTTTACAGTTTAATCTAAATAACTCAATGACTTGTGGAAAATGTTCATGAATGTCAATGAAGAAAGTGTAAATTGATATATATATAGTAATTTTATTTGAGCTCTCTTAAGAAATGACATTTCATTTGGCCAAACTGCCATGACTACAAGTGTTTATGACAAATTGGCTAAACATTTAATTAAAACAAAGCGAATTGTATAGCTGGCAATTCGTTATAATTGTTCAATTCTATTTTTCTTCTAGTATTTATGAGAATTTTGTAATGTTTGAGTGCAATTGAGGGAAAAGCAATGATATCATGCTGCAACTATGGTCCATTTGTATATTTAAATAGCCTAGACCCATTTACTTAGTGCTAAGTTGTAACTATCACCGTTCTTTTGGCCATTTGGCACAAGTCTCTCGCATCTCAAAGATCTCGACATACCAGAGTTGTCTGGTTGTCTCAGGCTGAGTAGAAGAGCCCGCGGGTCTGTTCTCCAAAATAGACTCAATCAAGGTCAATTAACTGTATCCATATTAAGCGTTATGCCAACCCCTCTCCTTCTTCTTATGTCTGTCTCTATATTTCTCTCTTCCTATCTCTCGTTGTCTATACATCTATATCTAAAGCGATTTTCGCCAACTGTTGTTACCAGTTCCGCTTGACGGGGGCGTAAGTTGTTGTTTGATTGTTTTTTTTTTCACTGTTGTTTATTTTTGGTATTTGTTTTTGTTGGTCTTGCCTATTTATTAGTTGGCCAAAATAAAAAAAAGGTGTTTTGCGGCTTGGTCAATGAAACTCGAACTCGCACTCACACTCGCAATCGAACTCATGTTCATGCTCATACTCGAGCTCGAACTCGCACTCAAACCTTGTGCTGGGTGCAGGCGGGCTTTGAACTTTGTGGCCATTGTGTCAGCCCCTCTAGGGATGGTCGCGTGAGGAGACAATAGCTCAGTGTATCTATATACAATACATTCAGACAATTAATTGTTTACTGTTAGAACAGAGCCCGAAACTTCAATCGAAATGGTATATACCCAGAGATATTCATTCAGATGTTGTTTAGGCTTTGAGCTCTAGTTGTCACGCTGTCATCGCTAATGCAAATAAATCTCTCAGCCAATTGGCTTTGCGATTGTTATGTGTTTTTGTGTAAGCAGTGTAAACGCTTTTTGGCAGTTTGTTACCAACAAACATACAATTATACGCTTGGCCAGAGGTTCAATATGGGGCAGCTGTAGCTGAAGCTGTAGCAATACATATATACATCTCCGACTATATCTGAAACTGAAATTGTAGCAGAAGTTATTCGAATACGAGCGTTGTGAATAGTTTACTGGCACACTCAATGTCTGCGTACAATATCATTTAAGCTCTTGACGTTGATAAAGTGTTCGGCTTGTTCATTTCCTGAACAGAGTATTTACTTTTGCATAAAGCAATTATTGTTTTTTTGAACCCCATAGCACAGGCACACAGCAGTCGCAACAGTTGACACTACTCAAATATGTTTTCAGCCATAAATACTTGTTCAACATTTGCTTTTCTTTTTTTTTTTTTTTGTTTTTCTGCTTTTCAGTTTTTCCGTTTTACTATTTTTATTTTTCATATGGTGCAACACGGCATGTGTCAGTTGGAGATAGCAAATTATTTACATATTTAAATGTTGGAGTATGGAGTGTAAATGGGATAAATGGGATTAATTATGATTGAGGAAATGCCAATGGCAACACCCTGTTGCTTTATGACTGCCATGACAGACACCCGTTATTGTCTATCATATATATATTTGTAATCAAATTAACCTCCGATCTCCGATCTCGCCATCTCTGTTCCACTTGCCACATTCGGGAATCGTTTCGTTAATTGCACTTTCATTTGACGAGCGACGAGCTCACAGCTCGCGACCTCCCCGAAAAGTTCAATATCTTTCCATAATTGAATAAAACTTAGATTTTTTCCATTCGATTCGAACTGGGGAGCCTGGGTTAGTTCTCTGTGTCGAACTCAGTTACCACGGTACGCTTAACGGCACTTGAACGCACTTGGTTGCGCTCTAAAACGCTCCGCAGCGTGTTGAAAAATAAAAAAACGCAACAACCACAACTAGCTTAAAATTCGAAAATTGTAATCGAAATGAAAATGAAAATAACACACCGAAAATCCAAACAGAAAAAAATCAAAATCGACATCCGAATCGAAATGGCATTCAAAATCTATGCACATAGCGAAGCGCAAAACGCAGAGCTCTTAAAATCTTAACGATTCGAGCTGCAAGTGAAAGTGTTTCATTTCGGTCTTTTTCTTTCTCTTTCGCTCATTTTTAACTCTTTTTCTTTTTATTTGTATTTTCATTTTGGGTATTCGGTTTTCAGTTTCTATATTTCTGACTACGTTTGACGTTTTGGCTAAGGGGGTTTGCCTTGAGGTTGATTTGCACGCTACACCCAAAGTACACCAAATATAATAACGTAACGGAAATTATCTAGAAAGGGGCAGGGCCATAAAATATATATATATACTATAAATATGTTATAAAAATAAAACTTAACGCAAATGCAAACAGTGTCAACAAAATCGTGACTGTTGCCAAGAAAATTTTCATAAAAACTTCATAATTCACATCGAAACATGTTTATGCATAGCTTTAATTGTGTGTAATATAATTTAATGCCCTATACCTATTGCAAAAATGTAAATAAGGGGTATAATCAGTTTACGCAAATGCAATGAATACTTTCATTAGTATATATTTATCAAGATTTTCTTTCGAAAACAACAACTTCTGCAGGCCTAAGAACTAGAGACTTTGAGCATAAGATTCACATAGATGTTTACTATACCATGACCATGCATTTTCACTTTGAAGTGGGAAAAACCTTGGAAGCTTAACTCTGAAGCTCGTGATTAATTAAAAAGCTGATTATATACTATGTGTAATACGTAGTTTGTTAATTTGATTTTTTTTCTTCTCTAAAGCTGAAAACATGGAGATGTGCGTGTGTTCAGTTGATCGAATGTGACGTCGAATTCGTCGACCTTTTCAAAATTGTAAAAATAACAGCGTTAAACATATTTTCAATTGATCTATGACATTATCTTAAAAGTCTATTTGACAAAGATGCTTACATCAGTTATTGTTATTTAGTGAATTTAAAATTTAAAATTATAAAACTAGTATGTCGAACGTGACAAAAAATAAATTTACAGAAAAAGTATTTATATCATATCTTTTTTCAAAGTTAGGTCAAGGTAACTCGCTGTCGAGTGTCTTCGACTGCAGCGTGCTGTTAGACTTTTTGGGCGTTGTATGACCCACATTAAGCTGTATATACTTTAAAGCCTTCAATTCTACACACAGCTTAATTTTATGGCATTCGAGCGGGAATATCTAATTGCAAATTTTGAAAGAAGAAATACTAGACCCAAGGTTGACTATGCTGGCTTGGTCGCTAAACAAGTTCAAGTGCAAAATTTTGTCTCTTCCAATATCAATTACTGTTGAATTAAAGCCACCTTGAGTATAGTTCAGTTGAATGGGGTTGGGTTCCACTTCCCAGTTCGTATTCGGCGTATCTACGACCGCAAGCAATGCGAAATGCAAACCCAAATACGTGTCGAAACTAGCCCATAGATTGCTTATCGCGCCCCGTCGTTCGTTCGCTTATCTAAATCATCATGAGTCTATAAAACACTTTTTGTTGACGCCAGGCCGTGCCACGCAGCTGGGCGTTAGATATGGCGAATCGGTAGCTAAATATGACTTGACTTTTCAAAGTTGACTGCGAGTTTCGAGCTACAGATACAACTATGACAATTTATTTGCAGCCCCCTTTTAACCCGTTCAAACCCCACCCAACCCTCTCTGTCTCTATTATAAATGTCATCAATTAATGACAGATGTATTGCGTTCAATTGTGAAACTCTGCGCTGATAATGAGAAAAGTGACGCGTTTAATTGGCAAGCGAGCAGCGAGTAAAACGCCAAAAGAGGCCGCTGCCAATGGCTACAATGCATTTGTGCGTCCCTCCAAACCGCATAAACCATCGTCAACGTCAGCTGCCCCAAGTGCCACAGCTGCCACAGCTGCCATACCGGGCGTACACAATTATGGCAAAGCTAAAAAGACAGCGTCTCATCCAGCCGCAGCTGCGCGTCGTGTGAATTCCCATCCCACGGCTGCTAAAATTCAATACGCGGCGCTTAATCGTCTACGCAGCAGCAACAGCGGCAGCAGCAGTGTCGATGCTACAACCACACAAAAGCGGCGCCGCCGCTGGTGGCGCCTCGGTCATTTCTGCTGTTCGTCACGCCCACGCTCCCGCCGACGCCCACGCCCACGCGACTATACAAACTATTGGCGCAGTGGCAGTGGCAGGTCAAAGACTCAGGGCTGGCTGCAGTGGTTGAGCTGCTGCTGGTGCTGCGGGCGTGGCAACAGTCATAGCTATCACTACAACTCCGAAGAGGAGGACGATGACATTGATGCCAAGGTGGCGGCATATATGCTGGAGCTGAAGCAGCGCGAGACTGCGAACAGCGCAACAAGTGAGCAAACAGCTGAGACTTGCCTTGTGGCGCAGGCAGCGGAGCCCGTACAGCTTGAGGCAGTGCAGCAGCACCATCAGCATAACAGCAACAGCAGCAGCAGCAGCTGCACTCTGCGGCGGCAACAACCCGCACAGCTCAAGCCACGCGCTTGGACCTGGGATGACAGTTTGCGATCCAATTCGGATCGTTTTCTGGAAACACTGGAGGAGGATTTGCCTGTTGCTGGTGGTGGTGCTGCTGCTGGTGGTGTTGGTGGTGTTGGTGGTGTGCGGCTGTCATTGACATTGCAGCGACGCACGCCGCTGCACGTGACCTTTCAGGAGGTGCAAGGTAGGCGGCACCGTGTCTACGTACATCGCACGCCTGCCTGCTGCTGCTGCTCCAATACGTCTGCTCGCCTGCCTGCCTCATCTGTCCGCCTGTCTGTCCACATCCCTCTCTTTTCCTGCCTGTTGCATGAGGCAGACGCACGCTTTATAGCCATTGCTGCAACTTATTGCATGTATGCCTCCAACTGAGAGTGTATGTGTGAGTGTGTGTGTTGAGTGCTCATTAGCTGTAATTGAGGAAAAGCTATAAGGAAAATCTCTTTAATAATATACATCCTTATAATGCACTCGTCTATTTACAGAGGAAGCCAAGGCAGCGGCCGAGGAGCTCAGTCGCTCGCCAGTGATTGGACAGCGCAATGCGGATGCCAGCAATAGTCCCATACAGTCGCGCGCCTCCAGTGAGGCGTGGCCAGCACAATCGGATGAGGATATCGATCGCCTGGTGGCCATGCATCAGAATCGCAGCAGTCTCAGCTCGCTGGGCGTTAGTATTTCTCTGGAGTATTAATTGCAAGAGAGAGGATTAAAATCATGATTTATTTATTCAGGTACGCTCGGAGTCCATGGCTAGCGTTTATTCCGGAGCTGGTGAGGGACGATATGGTACCGTGGTGGTCAAGGGTCAGGTGGAGTTTGGCATGCAGTATAACTACAAGCTGGGCGCCCTGGAGATACACGTGGTGCGCTGCAAGGATCTGGCTGCGGTTGATGCCAAGCGCAATCGCAGTGATCCCTATGTTAAGGTAGCTATTCCATACCATTCACTTAAACCCATTCATCATTTGAATCAATCGATTTCGGATTTCTTTGTGCAGGTATATCTGCTGCCGGACAAGTCCAAGGCGGGCAAACGGAAGACCAAAGTCAAGAAGCATACGCTCAATCCCATATTTGACGAGACGCTACGTTTCCACACGCCCATCTCCAGCCTGGAGTCTCGTACTTTGTGGCTAACTGTGTGGCACTCGGATATGTTTGGACGGAATGATTTCCTTGGCGAAGTCAGCGTCAATTTGCAAGGACGTGTTTTTGACAATCCCCAGTCGCAGTGGTATTTGCTGCAAGAGCGTGTAAGTGGGCGTAGCCTTTTGTCATTTCATAGCCATAATAAATACATTTGAATCCCAACACAGAGCGAACCATTTGATGAGGTGGCCACCTACCGCGGTGATATTGTTGTGGGCCTCAAATACATTCCACCAGAGAATCTGAAATCTTCGATATTCTCGCGCGGCTCTAGCCTCACAGGCAGCTCCTCGAATTTGCGTAAATTTGGTGGCAGCATCAAGTCGGTGACCTCCAAATCGGATCGCAGTGCCAAGGGTGGCCAGTTGCATGTTCTGGTCAAGGAGGCCAAGCATTTGAGTCCCATCAAGACCAATGGCACTTGTGATGCATTCTGCAAGAGGTGAGTACAAAGAGAGAGACTCAGGACATAGTCAAAGTTACTATATATTACATATTTTTATTGTAGTTATCTGCTGCCGGATCGTACGAGAAGCTCCAAGCAGAAGACGCCCGTGGTAAAGCGCACGCTGCATCCCAGCTGGAATTATACATTCGTGTATGAAGACGTTTCACTGGAGGATCTTTCGGAACGTGCACTAGAGTTGACTGTCTGGGATCACGATCGTTTGGCCAGCAATGAGTTTGTGGGCGGTATACGATTCTCCATGGGCACAGGTAAATACGAATAATTTCTGAAGACATTCACAGAGAATAATTAAACTTATTCCTTTCTTACTTGTTTAGGTCGCAGCTACGGCCGGCAGGTGGAGTGGATGGATGCCACCGGCAAGGAGCTTTCACTGTGGCAGAACATGCTAGATCGACCCAACTTTTGGGTGGAGGGCAGCTTGGTGCTGCGCTCTAGCCTCGACGGCATCCGCACCACATTGCCATAGGCATTGCCAGCGTTAAGATTTGCATTGTAGTAATTTATTGTATAGCTACACCCACACCACACAACCATAATCATGATCACGATCACGATCACGATCACGATCACGATCACGATCACACAAACACACCGACACAGATACACTTATATTTATACAAATACAGTTACACTTGAATATATAATGTTACTTACGTTATTGTATTGTGTTGTAGCTGTTACATAATAGAATTGGATTTAAAGGCATTGTTAGAAGCATAAGCATGAACGATATGTATGTATATCTAGATATCGATCCGATACGACTCGATACTATTTGTACGATCGATCCATCGTTTCGAATTTGGCACAAGGCACACCATTCAGGACACGATCTGATTCGAACCGATATGCAATTGAAGCACGCAATTTAGAACGATTTAGAATGAATTTTCAATACTCGAATACATGGATGCATATGCATATTCCATATGTGTATGCATTCATATATATACATATATTTGTATATGTAGGTCACAGTTCTCACTGTCGACCTTACATCAGCATTAGCATTGGCATTCGTGATGATGACACTGCAAATAATATTATTCTATTGTAGTTTAAGCAGCACAATGTTCAAATACGACAAACATGAATAACAAAACAAATGAAAGCGAAAAGTTATCAAATTATTGCACCTAATATTAAGCCGATAAAGGATATGCAAAGCAAAACAAACATATGTCGATTGCTCATCTATATACCCATAAAGACGACAATGATGACGACAAAAGCAAAAAAAAAAAGCAAACAAAATAAAACAGCAAAAGATATCTAGAAATTTAAGTTGATTGTATGTGTATTTTTCTGTTGCTGTGCAATTATGCATATGCATATGATGTATGCTGTAAAATACGTTAAAATATCCTAAATCTAAACTGACGACTAAGCTATGTATTACTATATAATGTGTACTAGTACCTATCATTAATAATTGTAATCAACAAATACAAATAACAATTTTTTGTAAATTCAACATTTTTATTTTGATTTCAACCATTTCTATTTGTTTTCACTTTTCTTTTCAGTTTTATAGCTCTTAAGACAATGGCTAAGTTTACAATCGTATTCATACTATATTTAAATCAATCCAGACTTCAAGCATATCGCAAACACAGTGCAACTAAGCAAAACTAAACTCAACTAGGCTTCAGTACATATATACAATATTTATAATCCACAAAAACCCACCAGATCTCAAACTCAATAGTCGCCAATATCTACTACTATATATAATAAATTTATACTATTTATATGTAATATGAATGTCACTCTCTCCCTCCAACTCTTGATGCTAAAAGTAAATCTATATCTATTTGTTGTGGAATTTTTTTATACACATTGTACTTTGAGGCAGCTCTTTAAGACGTTAAATACAACAACAAAAATGAAACATATTTAAATGGAAAACCTACACAAAATAAGTGAAGACAAACAAATCAAGATATATGAGAAATTTAATATAGAAAAAACGATTCTTATGAATGCTTTCGGTGTAAGTATGTATTATATACGCATACAAATTAATAATGTTGAATGCAACTTAAAAGATTTATAGGAAGTGTTTTTTGATAAGACAAAAAGAAACCTAAACTAAAGCAAAAAAAAATATATATATATAAAAAATAAAATGAAAAAAAAGAAAATTGCTGAATCACTCGTTGCCTAAATACCGCTTGTCTTTTATACTCAGAACATGTTTTCGAAACACTCACACGCACTCACAAAATATTAGATGAGGCCCACGTATATAGCAAAGTGCTTATGATATATGATATTAAGCTATACATTTGTGTGGGCACAACAAGTTTCTCTTCATATCATCACACATATGGATATAATGTCAAACAATAAACAGCAAAAATTGCAACAAAATAAATGGTATTTAGTAGCATAATAATTTAAGAAAATCCATTATAGAAGACATGGAAAATTTTTGGAAATTTTCGCGATAGCAAAAGAAATAAATAATGTTTATGCATTGAGAACCTAATCATATATGAATATGATACTTACAAAGATACATGCATATACATTTAGGTACATGAACTCTACACCTAAGTAGTTTATTCTTAATTTTCTGTTCATCTCCAATGTTTAAAGTAGCACTTATAATACATACATATATTACATATACATATATTCATATATTTTTTTACATTTTAACCTTGACTCTAACTGTAACTTTAACTATAACTGTAATTCTAACTGTAACTCTAATTCTTAACTTTAATACTAGCCGTTCTAATTGAACCTAACCTCTAAAAAATTATGCTAATTGTGTTTTAACAATTGATAGATGCATATGTATGTATGTATGTATGTCATAATCATACTTTATAATCACTCACATTCACTCACATGGTGCTATATATAAAAACTTCTCATATTTACTCTGGATTACCAGAGCCAAAATGATGGGAAATCTTTTTACCTTTTTACTCTTTACATTGCATTTTTGGATTCAACTGGAACTATTGTGAACTAGTGTTTATTGCATGTGTATTGATATGCATAACATAAATACTACAATCCTACAATATACATATAATAAAATCCAATGGAAATATTATGAAAAACTACATACAAGTATAATGTCAGATATACATATATACACATTAAAAAATATACAATAAGAAAAAAGTAGAAGCAAACACACTAGCTATAAGAAAGGTGCAAATTTGTTATAGTAGTTGAAATGATATATTATGACATGCGATGAAATGATATGAAATAGGTATAGCCGACTATATGAAAAGAATTTGATACTGAAAGGTCTCCGATTGGGAAAGATCATACAAGATGTATATTTAAATTACATATTTATGTACTTATTGTATTTGACAGCAATTGCTAAAGTGCTCAAACATAGCATCTAAGATAGATGGCACATTGAAAATTTAAAACAAAGTATATAAATCGTTGCGTTAATATGAAAAACATAAAAAACTAAAAAAAATATTGTTGAATTAGAGTTTGTGTTCTATTACATTTCCCGCAAATAAATTTATATATTATACTTAAATCTCCTATGCAGATTGGAAATGTGGAAACAATGTTTTGTTCCAGCCGAGCTAATGTGATGCAAAGAAATATCTTTTTAAATGTAATGTTGATTGGAGTTAATTATTATCTATGAGTTGACACACACCCAAAAATGATCAAGAATAGATCCTTAGGGTTCTCAAATCGTAAACAAGAAAATAATCCGAAAGATATTCTGATAAAGAACAACAAGTTCAAAGTTCAGAATAAGCTATTTAAATCTGGACATTTGGAGTACTTCTTTGATAAAGCATTGATCGTTTAACCAATATAAAGATATACACAAATACAAAAACAAACACACAACATATAAGAATATCTCCATATACATATATATTTTGAGCAATCTCTGCCCTGAATCTATCCAATTAGTCTTAAGTTGTAGCTCTGTTCCTAGAGAAGATATTTCACTAAAAGAACAAGTGTTTCAAGCAGAGCGAAAGCAACCTCTAATTTGTACTATATAAGACTTTCTATATCTATTACAAATAAGGCGCATGAGAGAATTCTATTAAATCTATGCCATACAAAACTAAGTGAATATTGAAGAAATTAAATGCAAATGTTTACGAGTACATATCTATGTACACTTTACTTATACATACTATTTAAGAAATTAACACAGCATTACAGAGTTTACACAAATACATAACTTATATTAAACAAAATAAAAACGAAAAGCAAAGAAAAACATACAGAAACCCCAAAATACATATACATATAGATATATATACTATATACTATGAATATTACGTTGAATACTGTGACCCAAAATCAATCAAATAAAAGCAACCAAAAATTTCGCATCTACTGGCAACTTTCGGTACTCAACAGTTGTTTTCATCTCTAATACTCGTCTACCACTCTTTTTTAAATTTTACCCTTAGTACAGTCTGTTGGGAAATTTTTATTCAAGTTTCCGCTTCTGTTTCCACTTCCGTTTGCGTTTTCACCTGCTTTCCACGCTCCTCTCCATTGAGCACATTCAGTTTGAGCTCCTCATCGGGCTGTTTTGGTACATCAGCGTCATGGGGTCTCCAGCAATCGAAGGCGAACATGGACTCTCCCTTCCCGAAAGCTTCACCATCCTCCAGGGTAATCGGCAATTGTCTGCAGCAACAACATTAAGCATTAGTATTTCTCATGTATACGGAAGTACCGTTTCCACTTCCACTCACCTGTTATTCGTTTCCGGCAAACGCAGTGTACAAGCAGCCCCAGTCAGCAGAAGAACCGTTAGTATGAGCGAAGGTCCAGCCGCAAATATGCTGCCCAGGTGAATGAGGTAGGGTGAAGTGAATGATGCCGCTGCCGCGCACAAATGTGCCGTGGCCATACCCCTAGAGCGCACACACGTGGGCAGCAATTCCGATGAGTATTGCGAGGTCAGAGTATAGCACATCGAGATGCCCAGCCTAGTTGGCAGTGCAAAGGCCAGCAGCAGTGTGGCATTCAACTGAAGACCCTCAAACGAGAGCGCTACAGCCAGCGCACAGGATAGCAGCCCGGTGCAGAGCAGGGCCAGAAAGCAGGTCGCCTTGCGGCCCAGACGACTCTGAAGCACACCTTGCAACAGGCCAGATGGTGGCACAACCACAGCAAATAGCGAGAATACCACAAAGGGCGACAGGCCCAGACCCTCGACATTGCGAGAAATCGTATTGAAGCTCAGCGATGTCAGCATGCTGCAAAAGTCAAGGTAGGTATAAAAATCAATCGGATGCAGTAAAACATGTTATATCAATGAAAATCAATAGGACGTATTGTATTAAATTCAATATATATATGTACATATATTAAAGGTGCTCAATTGTATTCTAGGAACTCTTAGTTATGAATTTAAAGTAATAAATATTGCAGTCTCATTTGAATGTAATCAACACATATTTTTTGTATAAAAGTTCCATTAGGATATGTTTTGTTTAAACCGACTTAACCCTCAGAAGCATAATAAGGTCTCCACGGATCTTTTCGATTTACAAATTGAAAATAACCCCGGTCATGTATTCCTGAGATATTTTATTGTGAGTAATATTAAAAAGTTTTTTAAACCATGCAATCAATAGCTTAGTTTTCATTGAAATTTAAAGAAGATTAGTATGGTAACACGTTCCTCTTTTCCTTACGTCTTTCTATAGTGGTATTCCTAGGTGACATTTCTCACCGTAGACTGAAATGGATACTCTTATGACTGTTTGAATACTTACAATGTGAAGATGACTGTGAGTGCCGTGCGGCGCAGGTGAGGAGTGCGTAACAAATCAAACAACTTGGCCTTCTGCTGCTGATGGTCCTGTTTCCGTTTGGTGGCACAATGCTGGCGAAAGGCTTCAAAATCGGCTGGTGGCACCTGACAACCATTGAAGTGAGCAATGTGCTTCAACCGGGCAATGGCACCCTCTACATTGTTGCGCGTGATTAGCCACTGGGCGCTCTCCTGCACCACAAAATAGAAAAGGCCCACTATGAGCTGCAGCAGCGCAGAGAATGTTAGATAAATGCGCCAATTGCCCGATAAAACTGACAGCCAAGGTGCTATCAATCCGCCCAGGCAGAAGCAGAAACCCAGGGTGCCGCTAATAGCCAAATTTCGTAGCTTGGGTGCCAGATACTCGAGCACTGTGTGTGAGAGTGAGAGAGAGAGAGAGAGAGAGAGAGAAAGATGAGCAAAGCTGATAAGAGCATAGCAGTAGCGATATAGAGATACCGCAATGCTTACCCAGAATAAACATCAGATAATAATTTGCCGTTGCAGCCAGACCCGAAATGCAGCGAAAAGCGCTAAACTGTGCCAGATTCGTAGCGTACGTGGTCAGAAAGTCGCCCACAAAGCCACACTGATTGGCCAAGATGACGGCACGCACGCGCCCAATGCGGTCGCCAAGCATACCAAAGGAGAAGGTGCCCAGCAGTGAGCCCAGAAAAAACAGTGACTGTCCTATCCTAGCCTTGTACGCATCATCGCATACCCAGTTGAGCTATCGAGATAGTTAAGAGAGTTAAGGGTTCTTTCTTAATGCAGATGCTGCAACCCACCTCGGCATTCATGCTACGAAATCCATAATCATACTTATAGAACCATTTATCGCATCGCTGATCACTCACAGTGACATTATAGCCATCAGCAACAGGTGTAATCGTCTCAAGACGTGTGCAACCGGCAGCTTTGCCAAAGGGCGCATAAATGGCGGCGATCTCATCTTCCGAGAGTTTCTCTAGGTCCTCGTGATAGCACCAATGTTTGGGTACAAAACCTATGATGTTCTGCGAATAGTAGTGCACCGTGGTGGTAAAGGCAATGTAGCCAAGCAGAAAGAGCATGAGATACTGATAGCGACCCGCATCGCCGCATTTGCCCAGTATTTTATCAAAATCCATGGCGGATCAATAAGTGTATATTGTATAGTCGGATCGCAGTATACTTAAGAGTTTCGCGCTCTCACTGTGTCTGCTCCGGTTGAGATTCAATCAAGACTAAAGTGAAAGAGCACAAGCTTTAGGTAGTTGTCACAATCGGATTCGCGTGTTGCTCAGTTTCTGTTTGATTTTCGGTCTCGTTCTCAGTCTGCGACTCGGCGTGTTTCTGATAAGATTTGTTTTGGTGTCTTATCGCACATTTGCGTGTAGTATGTAGTGTACAGACGGTCTATCCATTACGGAATAAATGTTTTATTATTTAAGTGAATTCGCTTATTCGCCTTAATCTACATAGAGACCGGCATTTTAGCTCTTGATCTCCCTCTCTCTGTTTCTGAGTGATACGTTAAACTAATTACAACCAAAGTACATAGTACATTTTTTAATAATCCGTCAAATGAAACCATCTATTTTGAGTCTACATAAATCAAATAGATGTAAATATACTGTGCTAATATATAGCTAGTGTTATTCATCTGTTCTTCGTGCGTTTTTGATAAGTTTCAAGTTTATGTGAAGTATTCACAACATAATTCGCTTTATTATTTAACTTCGGATTTACGACTGTGTTTTTTTAAGTGCGTGTGCATGATAGGCATTTTTATAAATATATGTCTCGTGTTCTACATGTTAAGAGAATGCCATAAACCTAATTTTTGACATTTCAATTAACACACATCCTAATGGAACTATTAAAGAACATACTTATTTATATCATATAAAATATATTTCGAAAAGTTTCAAATTATATATTGAATATAGACCATAATGAATCTACCATATTTTTATTGTATGCAGTTCTAAAAATAATGACTGTAACTTTTCAAGTTTTATTTTTAAGTGCAGTAGATGTAAATCGGCTTACATAAATCAATATAACAATATTATAGTTAGCTTAGAATTAAAAACATAATTTATATGAACACATTTATAGCACACTTTCAAATTTTAAACCTATAATAAAACTAATATTATTATTTGCATGTACTGCTCTTATTTAGACATTTATTTTAATATTCTACATATACAATTTGTTTTGTAAAATTTCTACAAAAGGTAATCAAATTCGAACGATAAAAAATATTTTCATAACATGAATTTACATATTTCATTCAATATAAAATGTGCTCAAATTTGCATCTAAATTGGAGTTTTCTACACTATATTAATTTAACAGTATACCTAGAGAAAAAACTCCAGATTAATTAGTGTAATGACTAAAAGCGTACCCTAATTAGTTCAATTGGATTCAATTCTTCACTAAGACATAAGTCTCTGTTGAGTATCGGCCTCA
Organism: Sphaerogastrella javana; assembly: GCA_037040025.1. NCBI lineage: Eukaryota > Metazoa > Arthropoda > Insecta > Diptera > Drosophilidae > Sphaerogastrella > Sphaerogastrella javana. The sequence continues at coordinate 15,442 of JBANCZ010000598.1, forward strand.
GCTTCGGCTTCGGCTGCAGTCTTTATCTTGTAAGACCTCAGAAAGTCAAACATTTTTTCACCCTTGCCAAACAGTTCACCGTCCGCCAATGTGATGGGAAGCTTCCGGTTGCTCGTCTCGGGCAGCAGCAGGCACACATAGGCGCAGATGAAGAACAACAGGCAGATTATGATGGGTGGAGCTGCCTTGTAGTATTTGCCCAAATGCAAGATATATGGCGACATCAGAGAGGCAGCTGCACCAGCCACATGGGCCAAAGCTAGTCCTCTTGATCTCACACTAGTGGGCACCAATTCCGTTGAGTATAATAAAATGCAGCCGTAGCATACAGATATGCTGAACCGTGAGGCGAGCATCAGACCAACCAAGATAAATGCGCTGGGTTGCTGCCACAACGACAGCACGGTGCCGCTGGCCGCAGTGAATAAGCCGGTGAATAGCATCGCACCGACTGAGGATGTTTTGCGTCCAAATCGAACTTGGATATCAGCCTGCAATAGGCCCGAAGGTAGGAGCGTCAATGCCGACAGTGAGAACATTATGAAGGGCGATATGCCGAGACCCTCCACATGGCGTGACACGGTGTTATAGCAGACGCTAATTATCATGCTGAAAGTATAGTACATATATTACTGAGGTATACGAGTATTATTATGATAATAGATTCACTTACAATACCACCAGTATTTTAGTTAGCGTCCTACGCATGCGCGGCGTCTTGAATATGTTCTTAGCCTCATCGTACTCATCCTTTGATTCCTTGGCCTTCTGACAATAGCTACGAAAGGCATCCACATCGCTTTCAATGAGCCTACGACGATTGAACTTGGCCACGTTCTGCAATCTGAGAACGGCTCCATCGATGTCATTGCGTGTCACCAGCCACTGTGCGCTCTCCTGTACTACAAAATAAAATAGAGGCACCAGCAGCAATGGCAGCGAGGAGCAGGCCAAAAAGATGCGCCAATGACCCACAAACACAGCCAGCCAGGCGGAGCATATCATGCCCAGGCAGTAAAAGACGCCCATGCTGACGTTCAAGCCAATATTTCGCAGTCTTGGTGAAACATACTCGAGCACTAAAACGGGTTAAAACGTTTGATTATTAACTTAATAAATACCACATGTAAATGAATCGAATACTTGCCCAAAATAAACATCAGATACGTGTTGGCATCAATGGCCAGGCCAGATATAAATCTGGTAGCAGAAAATGCGATCAAATTGTCTGTAAAGATGGTGCTGAAGTCACCCAAAAAACCACACAAATTGGCCAAAATTAAAGATTTCACTCGTCCGATTCTGTCGCCCAGTAGTCCAAAGATGAGGGTACCACACATGGATCCCACAAAGAAGAAGGATTGTCCCACAGGCGTCTTGTATGCCTGATCACAGACCCAATTTAGCTGTACATACAATATGGGGCAATATAATATATACATATAGTAAATCAGACAATTTCTAACCACTCACTTCGGTATTCATGCTCTTAAAACCAAAATCATATTTGTATATCCAGCGATCGCAACGCTTATCGCTAGCAGTCGCATTGCCCCCTTTCGGATCGATGGAGGCAAGTAACGTGCACGAAGGTTTCTCGAAACGATTGTAGATAGCCTCGATCTGAGCAAAGCTGAGACTTTCCAGCTGCTTGTGGTAGCACCAGTGATCGGGCACGAAGCTAATCACATTCTGTGAGAAGTTGTGCATTGCCGTCACAAACATCAGAACGCTATAGAGTGCCAACAATAGGTATTGATAACGATGGCTATTACCGCATTTGGTCAGAACTGCATCGAAATCCATAGCGTCGTCCCGCTGTCTGTGTGAGTTCGCTCCGCTGTGCACTAATTTGTCTATCAATTCTGCTTGTCGATTATTCACTTTCAGTTTTTCAGTTGTTTCGTTGTATGAAATACCAGATTGAGATTCAGCGTTGCAAACGCAAATACGGGTGATACGTCTAGTTGTACTGGGCACTCGTTCGCTCGCTTGGGTTGCTCGCTCGCTTTTTCGATCGTCTGCTCTCAGCCGATGCCACGCACGTACTGCCAGCTGACTACGTACGCTGCGTAGACCTCTTTTCCGAATAGTTAAGAGCGAGTTTTTTTCGTTTTAGTTTTTCGTTTTCGCAGCTACGCACCTACTACGAACCAACAAGCAGCCAGCTGATATTCAAGTCGCTCAGCTATTGTTTTGAAGGGCTCTCTGGTCTCGCCTTGACTGATAAATACCAAGCGCTCTGCTTATCAGTACAAAGCAAGCACTGAAGGCACGACTTGGCTCAGTTTAAGTCGTATCGATTCTATTTTAATTTTACGATTGCCGTGATAAATTAAATTAATTACTTGGAACAAGAACTCAATTCGCTCATCAACTGTTCAATTTAGATTATAGATAACATATGTAGACCTACACAGTTTAGTTCCTATCGACTACTTCCAGTTCAAAAGTTGATTTTTCAATTTTCAAATATTTTACAAATGTTGAATTCCAATGGTGACTTACTCAGAACATAAGTATTCAAACATATACACATACATACATATGTACATATATGTAGCTATAATTTCGTCTCTCTATCTCTACTTCTCTTCATATTATTTAAACAAAAGAGCTAATGCAATGTTTGGTTTTATTGAATATAAAGATTAGATTTTTAGCACATCTAAACTCTGCACCCATTGAATGTAAGTAAATTGGGGTATATACGTTATTCGTAATGCATGTTATAAGCAGCAGCAATTCCACAGTAAATATATTGTTTAATCATCATTAAGTTGAGTAAATTTTAGTAAATACGAATTAATTTATAAAAAACGTCTAAATATAAATTCTGTGTATTCTATTCTATTCTAAAATATACTCACGTCTATTAAAATATTGAAGCTGAACACAGGGTATCATATTGACACACAGCACCCAACTGCTCAGCTTGTTTAGCATCATCTATTTTATTGTTTTGTTTTGTCGTCGTAGATGTATACATGCATGATGATGATGATGTATGTATTCGTATATATGAACATGTATATCTATTGTTTGCCGAAGAGAATATGCAGTAGAGAGAACTGAGAACTGGTTGACAGCAGACAGTAGTAAATAAATAAACAATGATTTTTTAGCTCTCGTTTAATAATTCTCAATGGGTCTAATAATATATTTTTTTTTTCAACTATTAAAACGAGGATGAGAGCATGCTTTTTTGAAGAATTCCAAATATGCATAAACATGCACCCAGTGTTCAAATCGTAGATTTTTGTGACGTCACCTTATGTAAAGCATGTGGAGTATATATAATGTATCGAAAATGTTATCGCTCTTTACGATCTCTTATTGTTTTTGTTTTGTTTTTTGATTCCTTGCTTTGTTGTATTTGCTTACTTGCTATTGCTTCGTTTGTTTTTACTTGGACTGTGATAGTAATGCATTCAATATGCTCTTCCCTTTTGAGCGTGGTATGTTCTCTAAATAAGCCCTTCAAAGTTCATTGGATGAAGAGCAGTAGATATAAGGCACGCCATAAATATAAGCTGTAAAGTAGATGCATTGAAAATACCCTGTGTAAAATGTGCTTCACGTTGCGATGTATATTGATTTTATAGAAAATATGTATTTAACATTGTTTTCGTGTCATAAATAATTGAAGAATGCCTAATTCATTTTATTTAATTATCTTTTTTTATTATTTTATATTATATTATTATTTTATATATTATATTATTAGTTTATTTCTTATTATTTTATTTATATATTTTATTATTATTTTATTTAAGCGCATGCATCTGTGCAATGCAACTTTATTAAATTTATTTGATTACGCAGCTCGAACTACCCTACCTGAATAGAGAATACAGGGAAGACGAAGTAGATTTTACCTTGAGCCTCAACTCTGCAATCGATAAACATCACTTTTGACAACATTAAGAAAGAGTAAGAGAGACACAGAGAGACATATAGAGAGAACAAAAGATAAGTGAAAAGAAAGATATGTAGTTCTTTCGCCCCATAAAATATTTCTAATGATGGTCAATCATAGAATCACAACAAAGCTGCAATTTTTGACGATTTCTTCGTTTTCTAAGATTTGTTAGTCTATACTATATTAAAATATACATAATAATAATATAATACACTTTACCTAAAATACTAAACTATAAATTGTCGGGCAGCGACTCTAATGCTCTACAGATTGTTGAATAAAAATATTAAAATTTATTTTCTCATTTCTCAGAAATTATATCTGTGCATAATAATCAATATACAATAAATCGTGCTCTTAATATATAAATTAGTAAATTTGACTACATTTTGTATTAGAGATTATTCTTCTCTGGCATATCTCGATATTTCTCGATAGTTTCCGGTTCGTCCTTGCCAAACTGCTCTCCATCTTCCAAAGTTATGGGTAATTTGCGGTTGCTGGTCTCTGGTAAAAGCTGACAAATGTAGGCAGCACTAAGGAACAGTACACACAATATGATCGATGGTGCTGCCTTATAATATGTTCCCAGATGTAGTATATAGGGCGACACCAAAGAGACAGCTGAGCCCGCTACATGAGCCAAGGCAAGACCTCGTGATCTAACGCAAGTTGGAACCAATTCAGTGGAGTACAGTAGGATGCTGCCATAGCACACCGAATTGCCAAATCTGACGGCCAACTGTAGGACAACTACGAGCACTGTACTGGGATTATGCCACACCGAGAGGGCAATTCCACTGGATGCAGTAAAGAGCCCTGTGAGCAACATTGCGCTCACTGCGCATGTTTTGCGACTGAATATGGATTGAATATATGCCTGAACAAATCCAGAAAGTGGCAGTGTTAATGCCGCGATCGAAAACATAACGAAAGGCGATATGCCCAGACCCTCCACATAGCGTGACACGGTGTGAAAGCAGACTGTAATCAGAGTGCTGGAATCAGTTGAATCATTATATATTAGATTATTTTGATATATAAGGGACTCTTTAACTTACAAAGCGATCAGCATTAATAGAATGGTTCTTCGCAAGCGTGGCGTCCTAAACATATGCCAGGTATTGATCTCTTCGCTTTTACTACTATTGGTATCCTGACAGTGGCTACGAAAAGCATTAATATCATTATCACTGATGCTACGCCGATTGATCTTCGAAACATGCTGTAATCGCTTGATAGCCCCATCGATATCGTTGCGTGTGACCAGCCACTGAGCACTCTCCTGCACCATAAAATAAAACAGTGTGACCAGCAGCAATGGCAATGAGGAGAAGATCAAAAATGTGCGCCAATGACCCACTAAAATGGCTAGCCCAGTAGAGCATAGCATGCCGATGCAATAGAAAACCACCATGCTGATGATAAGTCCCGAATTTCGTAGACTAGGAGACACATATTCGACAACTGTAAAAATATTATTGGAATTCATATTTCTATACCAACAATCGGACCTGTACAAAAGTAGAAAAAACGTACCCAAAACAAACATTAAATACGTGTTGGCATCGATGGCCAGACCCGACACAAATCTGGTTATGGAAAATGTGACTAAGCTGTCTATAAAGACGGTAGAGAAGTCTCCCAAGAATCCACACATGTTAGCCAATATTAATGCTTTAATACGTCCGATTTTATCGCCTAGAAATCCGAAGATAACTGTGCCAAACATGGAACCCAAAAAGAAAAAGGATTGTCCCATTGGCGTCTTGTACGCGTCATCGCAGACCCAATTGAGCTGTGCATATAAATCATTCGAATATAGTTAACTATATGTTGAAAACCATCGACACTTACTTCTGTATTCATACTTTTAAATCCAAAATCGTAATTATATATCCAGCGATCACAACGCGATTCGCTAATCGTTGCATTACTGCCATCCAGTTCTACAGCCAGTAAAGCGGTACATGAGGGCTTCTCGAACTGGTTGTAGATCGTCTTTAGCTCTGTGAAAGTATGATTCTCCAGTAGATCATGGTAACACCAGTGTTCGGGCATAAAACTTATCATATTCTGTGAGAAGAAATGCATCGCAGTGACCAGCATTAAAAAGCTATACAGTCCCAATAAGAGGTATTGATAGCGGTGTCTGTTGCCACATTTCTCCAAAAACGTATCAAAATCCATGACGTCTGTATGATTTTAATGAAAGGAAATCAACAATCTGTTCTCACCCGATAGCAAGCGCGAACTGGCTAGGGCCTGAAACATATTAGACCTGTTCGCCAGGTTATTGGAAGTGAAGTTTAAAAGAGCTTTAAAAACAAATAAAAAACAACACACAGCAATTAATACATAACGAATACAGTAATACTGAAATAATCTTCTACCAGTTTTAAATGATCAGCATTATATTAAATATAGCTACTATTAATAACATGTGCTATGACGAATCTAAGCAAGCTTCACGCTCAATTCGAAAACGTGCTGTAGATTTGCATAAAACGTTATAATCACAAGTTAGCAATGATAAATATTTTTCAATAAGCTCTATTTAATGTTCAATTTATTTAAGTTTAATTATCTGTTCTATATTTTAATATACTGTTTTTATTATTAATGCAAAAACTAACTAACTAACTTTCATGTTTACTATCGTAAACGGCATTCATAAAGCTCACTACAACGAGATCGATGAAATGCGTAGAATAAAAAAAAGATCCGATACAAGGAAATTTGTTGTTAAGAATAAACACGAAGCACCATTATTATTATTTTATATTTATGTACAAAAAAAAAAACAGAAGTATCAACAGACTTTATCTAATTACAATAAAGCAATCATCAATAATTTATATGTGCATTTGCTACAGATGGAGATTCCTGTTTGATACAGCTGTTATTGTGATGTTATATCATATAATCATTATTATATTTTTTTTGTTATTATTACTAGGAAATAAGTTTTAGTTCTGTTTCAGCCACTGTATCAGTTTCAGCGTTTCGTTTATTATTGAATGACTTGAGAAAGTCAAACATTTTCTCGTCTTTGCCAAACAGTTCACCCTCTGCCAGTGTAATGGGCAGCTTACAGTTCCAGGTGTCTGGTAATAAGAGACATGCATAGGCGCTAATAAAGTACATAGAACAGAGAATAATCGATGGGGCTGCTCTGTAATAAGTGCCCAGGTGCTGTATATAGGGCGACGATAAAGCAGCGGCTGATCCGGCCACATGAGCCAGGGCAAGACCTCTGGATCTCACGCAAGTTGGCACCAACTCTGTTGAAAACAGAAACACAGCTCCGTAGCAGCATGACATGCCAAAACGGGAGATAAGCGCTAATGTGACCATCATCAAAGCACTGCGATGCTCCGATAGCGACATCGTAATTCCACTAATCGCCGTGAAAAATCCAGTGAAAAGCATTACGCTGAAGGCGCAGGTTTTGCGTCCGAATTTCTTTTGCATGTGAGACAACAAAATTCCAGCGGGCAACATAGACAATGCCGATATGGAGAACATAATGAATGGTGATATGCCCAGACCTTCCACATCGCGGGATACAACGTTATAGCAGATATTGATGATCATGCTGTACATAAACAGATATTGTTCTTAAAAGATATTAAAGGAATTTAAATTTTTATCACTTACAATGCTATGAGCACAAGTATCATTCTTTGGCGCAATCGCGGTGTCTTAAACATATCGATCAGTCGATCCTCATACTTCTTGGCATCCTGATTTTTTTCGCAATGACTGCGAAATGCGTCAATATCAGCCTCACTCAACCTACGACGGTTGATTCTAGCCACATGCTGTAATCTTCTGATAGCTCCATCAATATCCTTGCGTGTGACTAGCCACTGTGCACTCTCCTGAACCACAAAATAGAACAGTGTGATCAACAGCAGTGGCAACGATGAACAAACCAAAAAGATGCGCCAATGACCCACAAACACAGCCAGCCAGGCGGAACATATCATTCCGATGCCATAGAACACAGTTGAACTTATGCTGAGGCTTACACTGCGCATATGCGGGGATAAGTATTCCAGAACTGTACAATGAGAGCGTTACTTCATTTTTAGAGATATATATATCCATGAAACTTACCTAAAATATACATTAAATATGTATTTGCATCTACTGCTAAACCAGAAATAAATCTGGTCAACGAAAATATGGTTAAATTGTGTGCAGAAACGGTTAAGAAATCGCCAAGAAATCCGCACCAGTTGGCCAAAATCAAGGCCTTAATACGACCAATTTTATCTCCCAAGTAGCCAAAGACAACTGTACCAAACATGGAGCCCACAAAAAAGAATGATTGACCCACTGGTGTCTTATAAGACTCATCACAGACCCAATTAAGCTGTGCACACACAGATAAAGCATGAAGAAAATATGATAAATATGTTTAAAAGATATCACTTCACTTCACTTCACTCACTTCTGTTTTCATGCTGTGAAATCCGAAATCATAGTTATACATCCAGCGATTACAGCTCTCCGTACTGGTTGTCACATTGCCTGCATCGAGATCAACAGAATCCAATCGCGTGCACGAGGGTCGCTCAAACTGACTATATAGAGCCTTGATCTGGGAAAAGTTCCGATTCTCCAGCTGCTCGTGATAGCAATAATGCTCGGGCATAAAGCTAATCACACTCTGTGAGAAGTAATGCATCGCTGTGACTACCATCAGAAAGCCATAGAGCGCCAAGAGCAGATATTGATAACGATTGCTATTGCCGCACTTGGACAATATCTCTTCAAAATCCATTTGAATTATATTAGATTTAGTTTGATCCGCAAAGTCGCTACAACTATATGCTAGTCCGACAGCGTCTGCTATACGATTTTAACTAAATTTTGAAATCAACTCGAATCAGCCGGCACACATGTACGTATTATATCAAGACATGACACACATATTATGCTTATCAGCAATAATTAAAAGCACTATTTTATAAAGTTGACGAATTAATGATAAGCAACATGTTGTTATTGTTATAGGAAAGTCAAACAAATTCCATTATCACGTTCATTTATACTCTCGACATATCTCCAATATCTAACAAGGTTATTGTCCTTGTCCTCAAATTCATTTATAGGAGGAACATCAAGAGCTTTGTTTTAAGTTGACCCTATACGAATAGTTTAAAGTATAGTATAGTATAGTCTAATATACTACAGAAATTTTTGATGACACAACTTAATTTCAATCATTTACGACGCCCCCAATTAGGTGTTTGTGACATAAACATTACATTCTAATTAATTTATAAACACAATTTCTGCATTTTTGGCAATTATTTTTCTATTAGTTGTAGTTGTTACTCATTTCGTACAGTGTATAAAATTAATGAATGGAATGTGTGCACTTTTACGCTAATCTTTTACGCTTTCCCTCATAGATACCCTTAGCACTCAATTGTAAGGTTGAGCATTGATATTGATGGGATTATCAAAATATACATATGGTCATACATACATACATACGTACATACATACGTACATACGAACACTTACACTCATCGTAATAGACCGAGCAATATGTTTACAATACATTTGCAGTTACTTGGAGAATACTTTTAGCATAGTATAGGTCATTCAACAAGGGGTTCAAAGTCCATTCGATCGTCTATGTACTCTCAATCGATAAAAGTTACACAAATCACAAAGCACGCAGACAGAACTGTATATAAATTGTATTGTATTGTTTTGTTAAACATTATTGCCAAAATAAATATAAATAAAATACAGAATACCTCTTTTCGCTTGATATCGCCCTTCATTATTCGTTCGATAATTATTTACTACATCGAAAACCGAAAAGTTTTGCGATCTACCAGCCAGACCAGTTGAACAATTACACGACAGCGACAAATAATGAATGAATGAATGAACGAAGAAGAGCGAGATCGCTTTTGGAAACACAGAATCAAAACAGAAAACAAAAAATCGATGCTTTTATGAGACGAACCAATTTTGTTTCGATAAATTATTGCGTACAAAGCGGGCCATATGTAAAGTAATCGATTAATCGAGAAAGTTCATAATATTTCTATAATAATATTAGGATTATTATTTTTGATGTGTATCATATGTTAATGGTAGTCTTAATTATATAAATCTGTAATTTTTGTTAAATTAAAATTGTAAAAGTTAAAGTACGGCAACGCTACACTCGATGAATATCAAAAGAAGAACATGCAATGAGTTTTAAATTAACCAACCATAATATAGACGAACACTATATTAATTTATATTCATTTGTATGAAGTATTTCATTATTAAATTGTATATGCTTATATTGTAATCAATAAAGCTCACAATTATAGATGTAAGATGTTCAATTAAGACGTTCAGTTTTGTACCACTGTCAGCTAGAGCATCGTCTTTATTTCGTTTCGTTTGGCTTTTATTCGTTACTGCCGGAATTTATATCGATATCGCTGCATTAGCAATAAAGTCCATGCACTAGACCTGAAATACTATCGATAGTTCTGCCACTTGATAGATTATACACGATAGTTTAAAATACCGATGCTACAGGTAATTTCCCAGCTCGAATATACAAATAAAGTTGATTTTCGAATTTTTGGCTTTGCCTAAAAAAAAGTGACTTGATTAATCAGTAGTTCTATTTCAAAACAAGAAAAAACAAAACAGCAATTTGAAAACATTTAAGTATATGAATTTTTATTTATTATTTAATGTGTATGTATAATTAACACCTCAAGAGAGATACCGAGATACCGCTGCATAAAGGCTCCAGTGTCACAAAGCGACAGAGTGAGAAAATGATCGGCGGCCATCTATGATTATTCCATGGACAAATATGTACAGACAGCCATCAAGGCCGACAATAGCGCCAGCGACTACGCCAACGTCAAGACCTATGGATCCTTCGAAAATATTAGCCTGTGAATGAATTTACAAAAGCACAAATTAAAAATCTACATACGTTTTAGTTAATCTTTAACTTACGGCACCCAACTAGTTTCAATTCCTTGTCAATTTGATATGAAACTGGGCACTTAAGCAGTCATCGATTCAAACAAAGTACCACATTACAGGAGAAAAGATTACAGTGGAATGTCTTCTGAACGCTGTGGAAGAAACCAAATTGTATTGCACCACAGCGGGCAGCTTGACTATAGTACTGTAGATTTAAAATTAAGCACATCAATTAGGGTGATTTTAATAATATAGAATATGCACTATACTCTGACTCTGTACCTGTTAGCACATGAACATATACGATGTCCGTGAAGAGACAATCCAGTCACTGGCCCAGTGACTGGGTAGTCTCTTCACGTCTGTTTTCATCCTTGCGTTGATCTTTTGTTCGATTCTGTCACAGATTAATAATCCATAGGTCTAGACGTTAGCGTTGTTGCTGGCGCTACCGTCTGCTTTGATGGCGGTTTGCACATTTTTATCCACGGTATCGCCAAGGCTGAAACCCTAGCATTTGTTGCGTCGTTTGTGTTGGCGGTGTTGTTTGAGTAACAGGACATTTGCGACAGTGAACCCTTCATGCAGCGGCGTCTCGGTGATATATATTCATGCAACATCAATTTATGCTAAGACCAGCAATGGTATTTTCAATTGCTGAAGCTCGGTCTTTGTTAACATGGCGTGGTACTCGATTTCTGATTTCCTGCAATACACTCCTAGTACATATAAAAATAAAAATGGTTAATTTAGAGTAAAGATAAATAAATAAATAAACAAAACCTTAGAAAGTGTCTCTAGTAATAATAAAAGATTTCAGAACTTTTTGTAATTATTTTACCCAAATAAAACATCCATGAGTAATTAGATACATATTGCAAAAAAATTCATACGGTTCCAACAACAACTTGGACAAGACAATGGGAATCTACTTCTTGGTAGTAATTACCCCAATTTCTTTATATACCAATAACCTTTTTTCTGTCTGTCTCTCACCTCAAAGCTGACGTATTGCTGGCAATGACCACCAGCTTGCCATGACGTAGGATCTTCAGTTTCTGCCTGGAAATCTGGCAATAAGTGCCGAATTTCATGACCAGCGCCAGGCGCGCCTTGGTCCTCTGTACAACCTTTTTCGGTGGATGTCAAAGAAAACATTGTGGTTAGGTTGAGCATCGACTTTGAATGTCTATTTGCGCAATTTACCCGTTTCTTTACAGCAACCATATTAAGCATTCAAGTTATTTAATAACTGCACAGCGCATGAAATGAAACACAATTATTATTATTAGTTAAAAGTTATTCATCACTTTACAAAAATAGATACGAGCTAAAGCAAAACACACCCATCTCCTTCCGCAGACGCTACCAAAAAGAAAGAATGTGGCACAGAACGAAAGCACGTTGGCTCAACCAGGGCTGTTATTAGGGTTGCCAACTTTTTCTAAAAAAAAAAAAGAATGTATACTTAGGTATGAGAAGAAAAATTAAATAGTACTTTTAAAAATAAACTGTATTTGATTTAGCTATAACTTTGAATACAATATATTAATTTATAATCTCTTTTAAAAATTTCTTAAGCTTTAATAATTATAAATAAAGTAAATGAGGAGCTCATTTGTTTATTTAATTTATATCAAATTAATGCTTCCTCTATATCTGTTCTCCCAGCACTTTGCATTTATTAACAGATAGTATAAGTATTACATTAGTAATATTTTTTAATTCTTCTGGGGTTTAAATTCAAATTTTTGTGTTATTCTTTTTTATAAATTACTTTAAAACGTCCATTCTGAATATAAATCATCCATGCAAATATCGAGTCTAAGACTAGAATTTAAATCATCTATAATTTTCCCAATATAGTCAGAAGTGACCATAGTTTTAAATGACATATAATTAATTAAAGAATGTCAACTAGTCTGATTGAAATCAAGTACCATTTCTCTAAATATAAATTAGCTTATCTTAAAAAGCTTGGAAATGTTAATTGATTTATTAAAAACTTCTTAGTGATACTCTTTAATATTTTTCTTTAAATTAGCTCAGACTTTAAACCAAGCATTTAGTTTCTTAATAGTTTTATTGAAAATATTTATAATATGACTGGTAAAATGGATACATAATGAGTGTTTATGTACCTCTGACTTCTCCATTAGCAAGCGGTATAAATTTTTTTAGTTCTTTTTTTCTGAATGTGCGAACATGTAAAAATGGCTATAGAGTATTAAAATAATTTTTTCAATTTCCTCTCGTTAAGACGTTAAATTTTTAATATAAATTAAACAATTCTGGTCAAATCAAATATGTACCACTGTCAGTGGAAGCGTCGTATTTTTTCGTTCAGTTTCGTTTCGTTTCATTTCATTTTGTTTCGATCCATTTTGGTTGAAGCCTCGTATTTTTTCGTTCAGTTTTGTTTCGTTTTATCTCGCATTATTCCGATCCATTTTTAACGAAGTTGTCGAAGTTAATGTTGATGCCATAGTATAAGCCATTAAAGCGTATGCATAAGTATAGAAATAGCATTACTCAAGTAACGATTTGCTATGAAATGTTTATATTAAATAGTAAAATTAATATAACAACTATAATACAGATAAAGTCATCGGTATGCAAAAAAAAAAATTGTTTTCTATTTGCTAATTTAGTTAATTTCGCCATTGTTCAATTGTGTTTTTAGCTCAACTTTTGCTTCTGCTTCAGCATCGTCATCGACCATCGCTTTTCGCATTCGCAGGTGCCGCATGAAGTCAAACATCCGCTCTCCCTTGGCAAACTCCTCGCCCTCAGCCAGAGACACTGGCAGCTTCTTGTCGCGCGTCTCGGGCAGCAGCAAACAGACGTAGATACCGCCTATGAAGAGCAGTGCGAGTATTATAGAGGGAGCGAGCTTGAAGTATGTGCCGAGCAGTATAATAAAGGGCGTTATAAATGAGGCAGCGAATCCGGCCACGTGCGCCACAGCCACGCCACGGCTACGCACACAAGTGGGCATGATCTCGGCGGAGAGCTGGGAACTGGCCCCATCGGCTATGGAGACGCCAAAACGAGCAGCGAGCGTGAGCGAGACAACAACGTAAACATTAGCATTCGAACTTTGCGAGATGAATATTCCGGCAGCCATGGCGAAGATGCCCGTGATGAACATCCAGCTGATGGCCGTGGCCTTGCGGCCGCTGATGTCCTGCAGCAGGCCCTGCAAGTAGCCCGAAGGCGGCAGCATCAGTGCGTTCAGGGAGAACATGATGAAGGGCGATATGCCTAGGCCCTCCACGTTGCGAGCAATGGTATTGTAGCAGGGAACAATGATAATGCTGCAATTGGCAAGTACCTCAATCAGTCAGTCAGTCAGTTAACCAATAAGTCGGTATGCCTAACTTTTACTTACAATATCAACAGCACTTTAATGGCACGATTGCGCATTCGTGGCGTCTTCAACATGTCCAGCAGCCTGGTCTCTTTCTCTGCCTCCATGCCGCTGGCTACTTTGCGATAGTGATTGCTGCAGTAGCTGCTAAAGGCTTTGAAGTCCTGCTCACTCACCACGCGACGATTGAACTTGGCCACACGCTGCAGTCTCCGTATTGCGCCATCGATGTCGTTGCGCGTGACCAGCCACTGGGCACTCTCCTGCACCAGGAAATAGAAAAGTGTGACAAGCAGCAACGGCAGCGAGGAACAGGCCAGGAAGATGCGCCAGTTACCAACCAGCACAGCCAGCCAGCAGGCGCCAATGAGGCCCACGCAGTAAAATGAACCGAGCACCGTATTCAAGCCCACATTTCGCAATCGAGGCGACACATACTCAATCACTGCATCATAGTAAGAACACATTCGACTAGTACACATATCATATTACTAATTTAAATATTAATTGCCTTGTTTACCCAGTATGTACATTAGATATGAGTTGGCGTCGGCAGCCAGACCCGACACGAAGCGTGTTATTGAAAATGCAGACATGCTGTTCGTAAATATGGTACAGAAATCGCCCAAGAAGCCACACCAGTTGGCCAATATCAAGGCCTTGATGCGTCCAATTCTATCACCCAAAAGGCCAAAGATCAGCGTGCCACACATGGAGCCCACAAAAAATAGCGACTGACCAACACGTGCCTTGTACGCAGCACCACAGACCCAATTCAACTGCATATCAGACAGTTAGGATTACAATCTCACTCTATGTAGATCAACTCACTTCAATGTTCATGCTGCGAAATCCAAAATCATAGTTATATATCCAGCGATCACAGCTTTCCTTGCTGATGGTCGCATTGCCTGTAAGCAGATCTATAGTCTCCAATCGTGTGCATGATGGTTGCTCAAACTGACTATATATTTCCGCGATCTTAGCATGGTTCAGGTTCTCCAGCTGCTCGTGGTAGCACCAATGATCTGGCACAAAACTTATGACATTCTGGGAGAAGTAGTGCATGGACACGACTACCATGAGAAACCCGTAAAGGCCCAAGAGCAGATATTGATAACGATGACTATTGCCGCACTTGGCCAATATTTCATCGAAATCCATGCTCACACAGTGAGATTATATAGTGTGTACAGTGTGCGTATAAATATTGAAATTGTATTTTATTATTTTGTTAGTTCCATGCACATTGTCGCTCTAATCGCTTCGAGCGCTTCACCAGAGCGCGAATATGTTGTTTTGCTTTGTAAACTTGTTCCGGTGACGTTGTTTGGCCGTAGACTGTAATTCGCGAACTGGTTGCCAGAACCCCAAGAGAGATTATATTTGTAAAGAGCAAGCGACTGGTGTTCAAGCCTAAAAGTAAGAGCGTAATGCTCAAGCGCTTCACTCTCTCTCTCTCTCTCTCTCGCTACGGCTAAACGCTTTCGCACTCCGAGCTCTCTTTTCTCTTCTCTCTGTCTAATGTATGCTAGCATTAAATTGATTTTAACAAAAATTATTAAACATATAAGAATGTGTGTACGTATGTGTGGAGGCTTGGCACGCGACTACATACTCGTATACTCTTTCTTCCGTGGTATATTGATTTATTTATGCTTTATGCAACGTTGAATTGTATCATAGTATTAAGTATATTATATATATTTGTTATTTGCTATTAACACTCTAAAACGGACTGACCTTTAAATTAATTCACTCTAATCTTGAGTTAATTATATATGCAAGTTGGTGCTCATTAAATGCAAGTGCTTCAACGAGTTTTTGCACTTTAAGCCTTACAAAAATTGTAAAATATGAAAATATGGGGAAAATACACTCAGATTACTAATTAAAATGCAATGTATATTTAATATAACGAACAGTGACAAAATGTGATAATTAGAATTACAAGTAAATCTCTTACAACGCGGTGAATAAGTTCCTGAAAAACTCCGCGGAGTTGAAAATCGCGTTGTGGAGGCTTATTAGTATATATATTAATTTGACATTTGAATACCGCAATTATTCTCATTTTTGAAATGTGTGTGTTTGCATTATGTTTATGAATATCCTACATTCTTTTCAGCAAGTGTATGCTGATTCTACTATATATAATAGAATTTCAAAAAATAATCTGGATATACAAAAAATGTGGCAGAACCTTGGATGCTTAACCGTACAGGTTATGCCTGTTTTAGACTTAAATTGTTCAAATGAGCAGGAAGTCTATGCAAAGTAATAGAACCTTGATACTCAAACTGATCATGTATGGGATATTAAATCTTCAATAGAACTTGGAGCTAAACTGACCACTCTAGTCAATAAAAGGAGGAACTTGGAGCTGTCGTAATAAGAAAGAGAAGACACCTTTTTTATAACAACCCGCAGGTTTATATGAAGAAAAGAGAGAGGGAGCAACGGATCTATTAAGGGATGTTAGGTATTGATTATTATGACACCACGAGTAGAAGGCGGCAATTGCAATATAACAATCGTTAGAGAAATTTATATTGAACGAATATTACGAATGAATTGTTTCAGTACAATATTTTACTGTCGGATGCATACATATTATAGTGCCTTTATTAATTGCCTGTTATAAAAATAAGATTCATGTTACTCATCTAATTCAGAGCCATTTAAAGTTAAGGGTTCCACTTGTGTTTCAATGAATTTAAATTACCTCCACTTTAATTGATGGCGCTGATTTACGAATTCGCAGACG